>RJWJ010014464.1:0-37864 GCA_004363605.1 Indri indri | reverse complement strand
TAATTTTGTTGAACTACTATTCTTTTACTGGAGAGCAAGAGCTGTATCCTGGGGGCAACATAGTTGGGTGATGTATTAAGATAGATCTTTACTTCATTGGTGAAATATCTGAGGATAGAGTGAACTAATTTATAGGATGAAATGACCTTTACAATAAACAAAAATCTATGGGAATTGTTAAAAGGTCCATTAAAAACATTTGAACTTTGAATGGTTCTGAATTTCTTTGTGTAAATTAATCAGAAATACATAGATGTTATTATTTTTAAGATGTTCTATTATTTTTAAAATGAAGAAGAACCATATCTTTCAGTTTTTTAACTCACAATTGAGTCACAATTGCCCATAGTGGTAACCTGCCCATTAATCACATCGCATATCCTCTTCCTTTTTTTTTCTTCTTTGACTTCATGATGTTTAAGAAGCTACAAGCACAGCACAGAGGTACACAACTAAAGAGAACTCACTCTTTGAAAGACGTTGTCATTGACCATGGAAGACTGTGGCATTTTATTTTGCAAGCTTCAATCTTCCCCAGAAAATGAAAAACCAACTTTGAAGTCAATGTTTTCCCATAGACTGCAAGTAGAAGACAGATAAGTAAAGATGAACCCAAGCTAGCATTCAATGACCTGAAAAAGAACTCTCTTGCAACTAGAGTCTAAGAAAGCTCACCCTTGGGCCAGTCTGACACCTGCTGAGATGTGCCATGGCCTTGGCACAGACTACTCTCAGGTGTGCTGCTCTCCAAGGTGGCTTTCTGGATCCTAATTATGTCAGGCTGCCACTTCTCTCAGCAAGTACTTATTTATCTTACTTTATTTTCTCAAGTGTTCAAAGTTCTTTGTATTACAGTATCTCTTAACAAAATTGCCCTTCTTCTTTGGGAACATCTGTCAGTATTCCTAGCATATGAAATGTGCTTAATAGAACCACTTTCCGGATACCTCTGGACACAGGAAATAGATGCTTGCCAAATAGATTCCAAAAACAATACTCAGTGATGAAAAGCAATCATTATTCTAATTGATTTCCTTCATTTTGTTTCACAGAACCATGAGACTCCCAATGCCAGTGTCATCCTCACTGCTTAGGATACACTGAAACATTTCAAAGAAGAAGCAAAGGAACAAATTTATACACTTTGGCTCTCATAAATCCTAGATTAAATGACAAATGTTTTTTATACAGAATAATTTCGAATTACACATTCCTTTCTCAGACTATTTCCTGGAAGTTACTCACCATTATCCTGGTAATTTAAGCTTCTCGGGACCTGTGACATTCTGAATTTTGTTATCATGTGATTTCAGAGTCACACTTAATTTTTACTTTACCCCCAAGTGTTTAAATATCTGAACGCAGTCACAAATAGGCTATTTAATTATAATATAATTCAACCTGATAACAGGTTGAACTTATCTGAGCACTTGTTATTTGCAGACCCTCTGCTAAATGCTTTCCACATGTTATCTTACCTAATCCTCTCAATTACCCTGTGAGGGAATCTTTATTAATCAATCATATTTTACAAATATGAAGACTCAGGCACAGCTTAAGTACCATGCACAAGGTTGCACAGCTAGTCCTTTGTAGAACGGGAACTCAAACTTCTCAATTCCTCCTGAACAAATAATTTCAAAGAGTATACTTACAAAATATTAATAAACTAGAAATAAATTACCAGCTGTCATTATCCCCTTGTAGCTCACAGATTGCACCCTTTTACCACATAAATACACATCAACAACAAACATTTGGATATGCTCCAGTGTCAATTAAAAGAAAATACAGATTAGAGAACCCAACACAAGCATTTCAAATTTGAATTCATATTCCACTCTTGTCCTCACAAATGCCTTTTCTTCCTTCAAACTGGTGTCAACTAGAAGTTACTTGTTTGTTCTTTTTTGTTTTTCACTACGTTGCAGGTCATGTTTGTCAAACATTTTTGTTTGCCTCTATGTGACTGAAATGATCAAAGGAATCAGTTGCCCTCCACTGGTGTGCTGGGGCATATGGGGATGTACCACAAATGTTTCCCGGGTGTGCTGCCAAATTTTGAGCAATGTGCAAAATGTATTTTGGTTACAACTAAGAATACATATGGTCATTGCAACGTCTGTCAGATGGGATATGGAGCAAAAGGGTCCTGTGGCGTGCTCTGAAGCAGAAGAGGACTTGCTGAGGGGAAGGAGTGAAAGCAGGTGGGTATGTTTTCAGAGGGGCATGGAGGGTTACTTAGCAAATCCAAATCTTTGCCACTTGAGTCTTTAAGAAAGTCTTTCTCTGCAATAATCAGTTATTCTCAAACAAAGACACAGTACTAAAGAGCAACTGCATGAATCCCATGGCGACTATGGCAGCTTCTACAGGTTTCAGAGATATTGTCATACTGTGACTATGACCATGTGGTAATCATCATTACGTGGGACCAAAATCCAGAAAGTTCAAGAGCTGCTAAAATAGACCAAACTACTTTTAAATTTTCTATATAGGGCTGAATTTAGAAAAAATTATCTTCAGGCCCTTTTTCTTCCAGTAACTTCTTATATTTTGGAAACAGTGTTCTCCTGTTACTCCCCTCATTTTCCATGACCCCTCCATTTTGCCACACTTGAGTGTGACCTCTTGAATAGTAATCTGTCATACTAGTTTCTGGTTATCACACAACAACCCAAGCCAATGAACTACTTGGTATAATTGACTAACTGATAGTCTTTTAGCATTAGTAACCTAAATATCTGAGCTCTATGGGTTTTGTAATCAATTCTAATTTGTCACTTAGACAAAACAGTCAAACCGATTTTGCATGCATTGATTGAAAAAGCCAAGCATCCAAGCAAACAACAAAAGATCCAGCCATAAAAACTATAAATATATATATATGTATACACATACACACATATATATATATTCAATTATCCACTACTCTGGGGAAAAAAGACAAGCTTATGTCTTTATGCAAGCCTGTTTCTTACCTATATTATTAAAATATTGAATGATTGAATTATATTTTTTCAAAAATTAGAAAAAACACAAACACCATTGGAAACATCAAAAAATCATAAAGCATATGCATCTATCATCTTTTTTTAAAAAAGATCACATTTTGAGGCCTCCCTTTCACCTATCTTCATAGAAGCTTTCACTTTCATTCTTTTTATCAAATGCAGAAACTGCTCTGCAAACGTGAGCCTATATTTGCCTATAAATGTAATGTTATTCTTAGCCAAAAGCACAAAATTATATTTGTATGGCTCATCTCCAAATTCTACTGATGGCCCTCAGTGAATGTGCTAATTGCATTTTTTAGCTATCCATTTTCTTATCTTAGCCTTTGTGGTTTTATGCACATTTTACTAGATGTTACACTTTCTTGTGTTTAGGTTTTATTTGCATGACACCAAAGTGTGAGTCAGTTGGCTCACTGCATTTTGCATATATTGTGCATAATGAATACTAAAGCGGAGATTATCTTTTCATGGAGCAAAACTGAAAACATGTGTTTCTCTGCCAGATCTGCTTTGACGAAAAACAGAAACCTAAAATGTTGGGCAGTATATGGTAAAGTAATCTTTCTGCAATCCAATCTTAGCAACGAGGGACTTTGTTCCTTGCCTTTTGTTGTTGTTGTTGTTATACATACCTCATTCTTCTTTAATTTCGATGAGTGGGATCAAAGAAAACTCTACTTAAATTCTTCAATTTAACAGAAGTGTGAGGTGTAATGCTTGTATATGTGCTTGTGTATATTATAGTTACCATATAATTTTGAACTTTGATAGAATATGCTTTATATGTTATATTATAATAATTCAGATTTATTCTTAAAATTATATAAATGAAACAATCATAAAGGAAGAAAATAAAAACATAATCTAAAATCTTAATAGCATCAATAATTTTTTTAAACACCATTTTTCTTAAGCTGAATTTTTGCCTGCAATACCGCCTTTTGTCTATTATTGCCTCAGTGCCTTGTTTTCACTATTCCAAGTTTACAATGTGGTTTAATATCTAATGTAGCAAATACCTTACCCCCTGCCCCCATTGATTTGAATTGCATTGCATTGCATCTCTGGAATAATTTGGGAGACAACTTTGTGCCACCGTCCAATACAGGAAAAAAAATCTTACCTGAGAGTTTTCTGCTGCTTCAACTCCCCACATCAGAAAGAAACCCAGCCTGCACAGGCTTTCTTCTTGGAGAAGCACCTGTCATTGTATGTTTTATCTGCTTGCTGACTTGCTTATTGTGGTCCTTCTGTGTCGCTCAATGACTCTTCTTTACCTCACCAAATTATGGGCTGTTCAGGTTTCCTCACTTTATATCCCAGGCACCGTGCACTTTTGACAAAAGGAGAACATAACCTTCCTCAATCTAGAAAGAAAGAGAGAATGAGAAGGAAAGGAGCAAGGATGGGAGAAAAGAAGGGAGGGAAGGAAGGAAGGAAGGAAGGAAGGTAGGAAGGAAGGAAGGAAGGAAGGAAGGAAGGAAGGAAGGAAGGAAGGAAGGAAGGAAGGAAGGAAGGAAGGAAAGAAAGGTGGGCGGGAGGAGAAAGAAATGGAGATTTTTTTTATCGTGGCCACAGTTCAGTTTTAGGTTTTACACCCTACCCTACTCCACTCCCAGGAAATAGAACTTTACCAAAGAATCTTTTTAGTTTTTGAAGTCTTAGTCTGACAGATGGCAGCAGATTGGTCTCTACAATGGTAGTTGTATCACTGACAGAAAACTGGAAGGATTGAGCTCTACATTGTCTGTATACAGACCTGACTGCTAGTTTGATCAACACTTACAATTGAAATGATTCTTGGTTCTTTCTGTTACCATACTGAAATATACAAAATTGTCTCCTCTAAGATTATCAGCATTGGTAAAACTTGGCTCATAAATTACAAATTAAGCACATATGGCAGTAACATTCATTGGGTGTCAGGCAGGTGGGAGGGAGCAGGAGGGAATGGGTACATTCGCACCTAATATGCACCATCTGGGGGATGGACGCGCTGGAAGCTCTGACTCAAGTGAGTCAAAGGCAATATATGTACCCTAAACATTTGTACCCCGGTAATATTCTGAAATAAAAAATATGTATATATATATATATATATATATATATATACACACACATATATATAATATAAATTATCTATTTCCCAAGGGCTTCTGAAGAAATAAACTATAAACTCTTTTATTATAATAAAGAGTTCTGATGTTTAAAAAGGATAGGATTATCCTGATGAAAAAAATGTAAAGCATAATACTTCCTTTCTGTTAAAAAAAAACAAAACTTGAAAATAAAAAAAAATAAAAAATAAATAAACAATAAAATTTAAAAAAATAGCTGCATATCCTTTCCAAGATAATGCTTTGGAGCATTATCTGGCAGGCACATGCAAAGACTACTTAACTCTATAGAGGATATACTTTTTTTGTTGCACTTACTATTTACTATTGCTCAGGGCCTAACTCCAAAAATTACATTCTAAATTGTACACCTGGTCCATCATGGATGCAAATTACTTCTTTCCAGAAGCAAAGATAACCCCAAAGATTATGTTTTACCACCCTATATGACATAGATCGATTTTGTCACTAACTTAGCCAACTTATTTCAGCATCCTTTCCAGACTGATAATATAAATTACTGTTCCTAAAGTTCTCTTAATCAGCTTTACCATTGTGCTGGTTTACTTTTTCATAAGTTTAAAAATCCTTGACATGTTTTGTTTTACATTTTTATTTGAGTCATATTTTTAAATTTTGAAAATTATATTTTGGCATTCCAAATTATTTTAGCCTTCATATGTCTATGTCTGTACATGCATGAAATGATTAATGATGATACTCAAGAAGTATTAATAAAGGGATTCTATTTTGGTTTTAATTAAACATGTATATGTAATTATGTACACACATATGTGAATATTCATATATATGTTAAGAATATTAAAATGTATTAGAGAAAATCTACACAATACTTAACGTCTGCACTTCAGTTGCCAAAAAACTATTAAACATAGTAAATTGTGTAGTTATGTATTATTCCTTACTTTGGAATAAAACGATTTATAGAAATATTTTTAAAAAATCAAAATGTAGAATCTAGCTTTTGAGTTTAAGATCTAAGAAAATTATTTTTGTTCTGGTTACTTCCCAGGGTATCTGTAATAATTTTTCATCAATTTTTAATTTATAATTTAAATACTAAGCAATAAAGAGATTTACATAAAAGATTTTATAACGGTAGTCATTTGCAGTATAAAAATGTGGTTTCTTATTATTTCTAGCTCTTAAAATGTAATGATAATACATAGCTATGTAATTTTACAGGACAGTTTAATTTCCCTTGAAAATACGGACCTCAGTGAAGGATCCAAATTAAAAAGAAATTAATATGTTTCACATATTGAGTTATTTTTCTGGTCTTCTGAGTTCTATAATATCTAGACCTTGTGAAAAATTCTACTTAAAGAAAGTTACTAAAAGCGATCCTAGATTTTTCACATTACCAGAAAATAAAAATGCTTTAGAATGGGTATTCTACATTGATTTCTTTATACTAATTACTATCAAATATCACAATAATCAAGATTCCGTTGGCATTAAAAAACTGGTAGAAATACATTGGTCAAACACATTAGCTCTTTATCAGCTCTGCCTACATAGAATAAAAATCTTTATCATTTGCTCTTCCAAGAATCTTTGTAGTTTGGGCCAATATGCTATTTAGAAGGTTAAGTTTATCTATATATGTTAAATATTAATCAAATAGGTTTTAATAATTTATATTTGAACTTCAAGTTTGGTATACCCATTTTATAGAAGCAAGAGTTATGTTGAAATTATAACAGATTGATGCTTTAATGATAAGTTTGGAAAACCTAGGACTGTAAACCTGCACTGTTCAATATGGTAGACACTAGCCATATGTAGATATTTGTACTTAAGAGTCAATTTATTAAAATTAAATAGAATTTAAAATTCAGTCCTCTATTATGCTAGCCACATTTCTCGTGTTCAATATCCTCATGTTGTTGCTGGCTATTGTATTGTACAGTGCAGGTATAGAATATACCTATCATTACAGAAAATTCTACTGGACAGCCCTGTTTAGACTTCTGAAGTGTTGATCATGCTTCTTTGTGTTTTCAAATGTTAAAGATAAATTTGGCCTTATCTAAAACATCAGCAGTATGAAATTGGACAGACGTTATATAACACAGCAACCCAGACATTCTTAATTTACTGAGCAGGGAATTTCAGTCTGCTACATTTACCTATAAGTATTATTCTCTACTTATTCTTTAGATTAAAATGCATGGAATGTGCTTCATTTGTTCTTAAGATTTCTTAAAATTGTTTTGATTTTGAGTGAGAATCATTTCTAATATTAATAGGCATCAATAATATATAATAAAAATCAGAGAAAGAGACACCTACAGAAAATAAATGTTAGATTGTCCATTCAAAATTCACACTTGTCACAAAAGCCCAGCAAAAAGTCAGAATATGGGTAACTATTTCATGCATTTTTTTCAGGCTGCAAAAATATTTACTAATTTCTTTTAATACACCTATAATTTTTATTTCTAGAACCAACTTCAGTAATTCTCTGCTCATATAATGATTAAACATACCATCACTGGGAATCTAACTCCAGCAAGAATGAAAGTTTAAATCAGCAGTTGTTCCAGTCATTTTTTTTCTATCCATTCTAATCATAAATGGGTGAGTCAAATTGATGGTGAAAAAGATTGCTTTAAAGTAATTTAAATAATTCCTGATTTAAAATAAAAATAAAATAGAACACCCATTATTCTCCACCTAGAGATTTTATGTGACATTTATCACTTTTAATATTAATCCTGTGTTTTAGTCCTTTTGTAATTCAAGTAATGTTTTTATTCAACTTAATGGAAAGAATGCAGAAATTCTACAGAATTCCTGAAGAAAACCTCCTGTGGTGTAAATTTATACATATTATTTAGAGTTTTAATAATAGGGATTTTCATTAAATTGATATAATTTGATAAAGTCTGGAAAACTATTTATTTGTTTTTAATTTTCAAGCAGTCAAGGAAAGCCTCTCTGCCATTTGATTGAGAAAAACATGGGAAGAAAGGAATGTTACTGATATTCTACCCTTCCTAGGAAAGAGGTGATTTGACATTATATGGGAAGAATTTAATTTGAATATTGAGTTAGAGATTCTGATTATTTAAATGTTATTTTAGGAGACAATATACATGGTAAAATGACAATAAATTACATTTAAATATTTCATAAATATCTCACATATGTGTGTGTTTAATACAATCTCTTAAACAGAGCCTAAATGAATAATTTTAAAACCAAGTATTAGCAATAGGGAAAAAATTTAATCTAAACAAAAATTAATACATATGTTTTTATTAAATTATATTGACGTTTTTAAAAACTGCTTTACATTCAAATTACTAATGTAACAGAGAAAGTTTCATAATCCTATCCAATTACAGCAATCAAAAAGTGAAGTTCTAAGTCTTAGAAAATGATTATATCTCTTGTAGAACACATCAAAAGCACGTACTCTTGAGTTAAAAGCACTCTCATTTTACACTGTGTATTTAAAATGAAATAAAACAAAATACATGACCTGAAAAGGTTTAATGCTAGCATGAAAGAATAGTTAACTATCAGAAGATTTATCAATGTAATTACCTACCTACAGTAACAAACTGAGGGAGAAAAATCATGTTATAATTTCATAAGTATAGAAAAAAAGCATTTCACATAATAGACACTCAACTATGATTTTAAAAATAAAATCTTAGTAAACAAGAAATAGAAAGATATTGCCGTAAACTTATTTATAAAGTATATTTAGCAAAAACCTGTGGTAAATCACGGTAAATGGTGAAATTTTAAAGCAGGACTGTCAATCAAAAGAAAGATAATTATGACTGTTGGGTCCCAATAAGACAGAACAAGGAAAAGGTATAAGAATCAGAATAAAAGAGGCAAAATTTTTATTTTCAGGCAATATGATTAGATGTAGAGAAAAATAAAAATAAATTAATAAATAAGCTTTAACTAATAAAAGAGGAGAGCGAGTTTCTTGGCTGCAAGACCAACATTCAAAAATTAATAGCTTTCCAGTACACAAGTAGAAACGAATTAGAAAATATAACAGCAACAATAATCAAAAGGGACCTAGAAAAAGATAAGCAAGACTTTAGTTGAGAAAATTACAACTATCGTTAAAGGACAAAAAAGACGACCTGACTATATGTCAAGATGAGCTAAGTTCACTCATTGAGGTGACTCAATATTGTAATTTAGTTAATTCTCCAATAACTAATCTAGAAATTTAAGGCAATTCAAAAGAAAATCCCACAAGATTTTACGTGCCACTAGACAAATCTAAAACCCATATGGAGGAATAAAGTTCTAAGAATTCATAGAACAATTTTGTAAAAAATAAGAAGATGAAATTTTCTTTGCCAGATATCAAGATCTATAATAAAAGAATAATAAAACAGGCTTTATTAATTAATTAGTTACTTATAATAAAAAGAAAACAGCATATATTACTTGTTGGTACAAGGATAGGTAAAATAATCTAGCAAGCAAAATCAAAAGCACAGAAAGACTCACACACATGCAGAAACTTGGCACATGACCAAATTAATAATTGACTATACAGAAGAAAAAATATAAGTATCTACCTCATAACACAACAAAAAAAATAAAAAGATTGCCAGTGCTTTAAAAATCTAAATTTGAAAACTAAAACTTTTAAAAGACATCAGGATAAGAAAGAATTTCTTAAACAAGACTTGAAGATCACAAGTATAATAGAATATACTAATACATTTACCTACATTCAAATTTTAATAAAAGCAAGCCACATTATGGGGATATACTAAAACAGAGGAGATATTATTACACATATATTTGATAAAGGATGAATGCCTGAAATCAATAAAATTTTTCAAAATCAGTAAGTAATCAGCAAGTGACTGAATGACCCATAAATATATAAAAAGATACTTAACCTCACTAGTAATCAGAAAAGTGCACATTAATACAATGAGATACCATTTTATAACCATGAGATTGGCGACATGTAAAAAGTCTTACAACACCAAGATTTATCAAAGATTAAGGAACAGAGTGAATTCATACACTGCTAATGGAAATATAAATTAGTTAAGTCACTTTGGGGAGAAATTTTAAAATATTTGACAAATGTAAAGATATACATAGACTATAATCCAATAATTCTTCTTCTAAGGATATAGAGACTCTCACTCATATGAGGATATATATATATATATATATATAAGGATAAGGATTCTCCACATATGCATATGAAGAAATATACAAGGATGATTGTTAAGCTATTTGTATTATTGAAAAATTAGAAACATCTTTAACATCCATTAACAGAAAAATAAGTAAATTGTTTTATGTTTATACAAAGGAATACTAGTCAGCAATAAAATTAATAAATTAATGAATCAGAAATAAATTCCTAGGTATGACTAACTATCAGAAACACGATATTGAAGCAAAATTTTTCAAAATTTTAAGGTTCTCCAGGGAAAGATTTTCAGATACTTTTCATCCCTGGAATAAATCTCATTTGGTTATAATGTATAATTTAAAAGATTATAAGGTAGCTCTGAAACCCATTCGTTAATATCTTGTTAAAGATTTTTGAATCTATATTCATGAGGAACATTGGTCTATAGTTGTTTTTTTGTTTGTTTTTGTACTCTCTTTGGTTTCAGTATCAGAGTAAAACAAGCTTCATAAAATGAATCGGGAAATTTTTCCTCCTCTTGTATTTTCTGAAAGAGATTGTATAGAATTGGTGTTAATTCATTTAAAAAAAAAATGCTCTCAGAAAAACAGAATAGTAAAAAACTCCCTCAGCTCGATAAATAACATCTAAAAAAACCCACAACTAAGATTATATTTAATAGTAAAATATTCATGCCTCTCCCTTATGTCAAGAATAAGGTAAGTATTCCATTCTCACTGTTATTCAACATACTATTGGGAATTCTAGCCAACGCAATAAGACAAAGAAAAGAAGTAAAAAGCATACAGATCAGAAAGGAAGAAATAACACTCTTTCTATTTGCAGATGCATTGATTATCTATGTAGAAAATTCTAAAGAATCTACATTCTGAGCATTATTAAGTGAGTTTATCGAGGCTGCAGAATACAAGATAAACATACAAAATGGTGCTGAAGCATTTGCACTTCCACAAGAAAAAAAAAGACCTTTAACCTAAGTCTCATTCCTCACACAAAAGTAAATTCAAATGGATCACAGACTTGCATGTAAAATCATAAAACTTTTAAGGAAAAAAAAGAGAGAATCCTGAGAATCATCAGAATCTAAGACCAAGCAAAGAGTTCTTACACTTAACACCAAAAGTACAACTCATAAAATGAAAAATTGAGGAGCTAGACTTCATCAAAATTTCAAACTTTTACTCTGCAAAAGACCTTGTTAAGATGATGAAAAGACAAGCTACACACTGAGAGAAAATATTTCCAAACCACGTATCCAAGAAAAGACTAGAAGATATAAAGAAATCTCAAAGCTGAACAGAAAAAAAATCCAATTAGAACATGGGCAAAAAGACATGAATAAACATTTTACCAAAGAAAATATTGAGATGGCAAACAAACATATGAAAAATGTTCAACATCATTAGCCACCAAGGAAATGCAAATTAAAACCGCAATCAATGAGCTATCCCTATAAATCTATCAGAATGGCTAAAATAAAAAATAATGAAAATGCCAAATGCTGATGAGAATGCAGAAAAAGTGGATAACTCATAAATACTGGCAGGAATGTGAAATGGTACTGCCATTCAGGAAAACAGTTTGACAATCTCTTTAAAATCTACACATACAATTACCATAATTGCCTGGCAATTGTGATCCTGGACATTTATTTCAGAGAAATACTTACATTCACACAAGAACCTGTATACAAATGTTTATAGCACCTTTATTCATAATAGCCCAACTGGAAACAACTGGATGCCCTTAAGTGGGTAAATTGCTAAGCATTTCATGTTATATTCATACAAACATTTATATATGCACCAACCCAGATGAATTCCTAGAGAATCATACTGAGTGAAAAAAGCCAACTCCAAAAGTTTACATATTATATGAGTCCATTTACATAATACTTTTGAAATAACATGACTGTAGAAATGGAGAACAGATTCGTGGTTACCACAGATTAAGCAGAGGCCGAGTGTTGGAGAGAAAAGTCTGTGTCTGTAAAAGATCAACATGAGAAATCCTTGTGATGGAAATATTCTGTTTCTTATCTGTAAGAATGTCAGCATACCGGTTGTGATGTTGCGGCATAGTTTTGCAAGATATTTCCAATGGAAGAAACCTATGAAGCTATGATTATTTCAAAATAAAAAGTTAAGTTTAAAAAAACAAAAAAGTCTTATCCATGGAAAGATGTAAAATAATGTTTGTAAGTCATGTGACAAATAGCAAGTAAGACTGTAGTAAAATTTTGTCTCATTTAGTACTATATACCTCATTTTCCATAGGTGTTCAGATGCCACATTTCTACTGCTCTTGGGGGAGATTTTGCCAGCTGTTAAGGGTTGCGATGAAAAACAAAACAAAATAATACATATATTGGTTAAAACATGGGTAAAGTCCATAGCTGAAATTACATCCCATTTCCAAATCCAACCATCTTTGGTCTTACATATATAGTTTTAATAAACCATTTCCACTACATGAAAATTATTAGAAGAATTTAAATGACCATTAAGAAGGCAAGTGCTTACTATCATAGCTAAATTGAAATGTATCATTCCCAGGATTCGTAATCCTTTTATCATTGAGCAAGGCAATGGATAAGACAACACTAGATGTGGGTGAGACTACCGTGTATGGTTCATATAGTAATTTCCCTCCACATAACCCAGGAAGGGAGTGAGGCTCAGGCCTGACCAATCAGAAAACTGGAGTAGCTGTTCCTTTGGACACTGGTAAATTATAGTGCCATAGAATTTCAGAGATGAAAACTAAGAAATCACCTAAGCATCTTTTTTAATTTAACATGTGAGTAAACTGAATCCCAGAGAAATTAACTGACAGTCTATGGTCAAATTAGCAACAGCAGAGCTTCATTTTCTTATCCACTGAATTTTTTAGAAACTATTGACCAAAATTAAACATCCATATATTAATATTTATACTAAGATTACTTTTTCTTTCAGATATCCCCAGAAGGACTGGGTGAGGAAGGGGGAATTTGCCAAATGGTTATATTTCAAGAAATAGCTTAGCTGGGGAAATTAATCTGAGAATATTCATACCTGTTATCAAATTCAATGAGTGGTTTCTGTCCTCACTGTACGCGAGCTCTCAGTGGGTTTGGAAACGCCTAAGAACACTCCTATGGAAACTGTCTTCTCTTGCTTTCTGTGATGCTGAAACCCCCTGTCTCTTTGACAGCTCTTCTTTACGTCTTCCACTAGGCCTTCTTAAATTCTGTTGTTTGTTGGAGGTCTGTCCCCACATAAATTCTGCACTACTGACTCACTCAAATCCATGGCTTCGCCTACCATCCAGTAACTCCAAACCTTGATCCTCAGCTCTAGAACTCTCTGCTGAGCTCCAGGGGCCGAGAGCCAGCCCCACAAACATTTCAAGCTCATCATGTCTAAAATTGAACTTCTCTTCTCTTCTCCTCTGTTTCCTATGTCTGCAATTGACAGCCAACCATTCAGTGCTCCAGGGAAAAATCTTTAAAATTACCCTAGCCTACTTAGCTCTTTCTCACCACATTTGTATGTAATCGATGCTTCCTTCTTTCTGGCCCCATTCCTTCTTGATTATTTTCTTGTAACAGCAGAGCTGATCTCCGTGTCCTCTCACCCACCTCCTGTGCTCCCCCCACACCCAGAGCTTTGACTTGCCATCGGTGGATTCCCCCACACAAGTGATCTTTCTGAAGCACAGATCAGGTCATGTGACTCCCTGACTTGAGGTAATTTAACAGTTTCACTAACCATTCAACCCAGAGTTCATACTCCTTAACTGAACACACAAAGCCCTCTGTGAATTCATCCCTACCTACCTCTCAAGCCTCAACTCCTGATGCTATTTTTAATGTTTTCTTTGCCATAGAATACTAATGGTTTCCAGCCTTCTTAGTGTTTTTCAAACACCATTGACATTGCATGTTCCGTCATCTGCATCCTCTCCTACTGCTCTCCACACTTGCTGAGACTCCAGCCACTCAAGCCTCTGTGGTGCTCCTTGAAAATGCCAAGTATGATCGTGTTCCAGAATACAAGGAGTTTCCAGACTACACTGCCTATGTTTTTTTGTACCGCTTTACTTTTTCGCGTGTTTTTGCCCTTGTCTGTAATATCCCTCTACTTAGCCCAGTTCTGGCTATTTTAATCTATATGTCAAAAGTCAGTTCCAAATTACTTTGAAGCTATTGGTGGCCGCCTCCCCCAGGATAATGTGGATGCCCCCTGAATACCCTCCCTAGTATTCCCAGACATTACGTCAATGATAGTTTACCAGCAGGTAACTAGCCCTTACTGTTACTAAAGACGCAAGTACAATAAATGGTGAATTCTGTGGAAAAGGGGATTTTGTCTGTAGCATTATTACAATGAATATTAATAAATTTTAGAATGCTTTACTGAAAGGAATTATGGTCTCTGCTATTTTGTCCATTTTTAAAAACAGATAGATGGATTTTTTTATCTATTGAGCATGACTATAGAGTATTGCTATTTGTAAATGAATATACTAGAACCTGCTTTATTAATTCCTCTCTTATCTCTTTCTCTTTCTTGTCCTTTTCCTTATTTCTCTACTCCTTCCTTTTTCTCTCTTTATCTTTTATTTTACTTATCACATCTCCTTCCTTCCTCTTTCTTTTATCTCCATTCTTCCCTTCTTTTTTCTTTTCAGTCTTCGTTGATTTACTGAGTGCCTACAAATGTGCCCCATGATGCATATAATCATTAATAAAACAAAAATTGACACAAAATCATGCTCAAATGTAGGGAGCTTAGAAAAATGGGGGAAGAGAGTATCTATCAGTTAGGATACATTAAGTTAAAACTAATAGAAAAGTCCTTCTCAAACTAGTTTAAGAAATAAAGAAATTGATTATCTCAGCATGAGATCCAGAGGAAGGGTGGCTCCTAGTTTGGTTAATTCAACAGCATTATCAAGAAATGAGATTCTTTCCTTGTTTCCTCACTTCTGTCTGTGGTGTGTGTGCTTTGTCTCCTGGCTGGTTCCATCTTAGCTACAGGATGTTGCAGCACTTATGTAAGTTATGTCCAGACAAAATCATTCAGGCCCTGAGTGTCTCTTTTGGCATCTGCTTCATACAATTTACAAAAATAATTTGAGAAGCACCCCAGCCAAATGTCTGCTACTTCTCATTGATCAGTATTGAATCAAAACCTCTTTTTGAGGCATTCAACAAATTACTATTAAATAAATTCATGGAAATTCAATAGTTCTAAAATTTGGTTTTTAAAAAATGATCTGCCAGATCCCAAGAACAATATTTTATTACCAAAATGCATTTGAACAGAAGAGCAGGGCAAGAAATGTAAATTATAGGAAGAGATTTCCATCAATCTCACTGCACACATGGGAACTTTGTTGTTCAGGAACCTGGAAGCCATTTTATTGCCATCTTGTCTCTTTTCCCCCGTTAGTGTCTATTTTTTCTGTATCCAATTAGGTTCTAATTACATGTCTAAGTGTGTAATATGAGATCAGGAAAACCAGAAAATTGGTAGTGGAGAGGAGTAGAATAAAAGCAAGTTAATTGGGAATGATGATGAAAGGCGTAATATAATGAAAAAAAATTTGTCCTCTTTGTGGTGTGAGTTAGAAATCTTTTTTTTAATTATTAAAGTTTAAACTACATATTTGAATATGTTTTTAAAATCAAAATGATAATTATAATAGGAAAACTAAAACCTTGGAAAGCCTTAGAGGACAGAAAAAAAGAAAGAAAATATAGCCTACATAGCAAATGACCAAAAAAGTTAGCAGAAAGCATTTTAAAAGAAACAGAAAATAAAACTAGGAAACAGTAGTCAGAAGTAAAATAAAATATATCAATTACAAAAAAAAAAAAAGAAATGTAAATGGCCAAATATTATTAGCAGACAGACTCTCAGAGTGGAAAAGAAAAATCCACTCTATGTGGCTTATGAGTAGGGGGATCATATTGTTTATTTCAAAACCAGATGCTTTTGAAAATGAAACGTGGCCACTATTAATAATAATGCCTAGAGGACAGACGTAAACCAGACTGTCCCAGACAAATGGAGATATATCATTTCTCTACCCAAAATAAACATGAAAATGTTAAACATTAAATAATTGTTAAATATTTATCAGACATATTTTAAAACAAAGAATTAAAACATTAAAATTAAACAAAGTAAATTTTTAAGGCAAAAAGCATTGGTATCAGTCAATTGACAAATATTTATTGAGCACACCCTATGTGCCAGGCAGTATTCCAGGGACCAGAATAATAGCAACACACAAAACAAACACAGTCACTGTCCTCAGAGAGTTTATGTTTTAACACCTAATAAGTCCATGGCAATGAAAGAAATTAAGAGTTCTACTTCCCTGTCCTTTTGCTCTAATTCATTTTTACAATATTAACAAAAGTTTTAGACTGAAACCAGATAGAGAAAGGAAAACAAACAAAAAAGAATCCCAGATGGAAGGGGCAGGGCACAGAAGAAAGGAGACCAAATTTCAAGTATTCTAAATAAAAGACTACTAAATCAAATAAAGCAAGAAATTTAAAAAGTAATAAGTCATGATTAAGTATTATATATGCTAGTAATATCAAGATAGCTCAATATAAAAAGATCCATTAATGTGTTAAAACACATGAAAAGGTCAAAGGTGATGAGACATAAGACCATTTTCCAATAGTTGCTAAAGAACAATGTTGATCATATTGAGAAACAGAAATTTTCTGGCACATTTGTTGGAGGTCTAAATTGGTTAAGTCCACAGTCCTTTCTTTGAAGTTCTAAATATTGTTTTTCATTTTATGTTTGTTTTTGGTTTTTTGTAGTTCATTTGCTAACAAAACCGTGCTGACTTAAATTCATGAACAGTAGAATGAAGAAAGGAAGTTAAAAATTGACATGAATAATAAGATCATATCTTTACAAATGTTGTACATGTGTTTGTGGCAGGAGTGAGGGAGTTGTTGGACAGCGAAAATTCAACTCTAAGTGGAGGAATAATGGACAATTTCTGCTTTATTGTCTTGAGTACTTTAATTTTCTTGCTTTTTTAAAATCAATCAATGCCTCACTGTGAAATATGAGGAAATTAGCCCACTTAAAATTGCCTCTTCTTTACCTCCTCTCACCTTCCAATTTTTCTAAGTTGTATTGTTTTTACATTAATGATATTTATAAAACAAGTGAATGTATATATACATCCTCAACTGTAATGAAGTCTTCGAAGTTTATCTAAGGCCACGTCACTACATATTGTCCCACAGCATCAAGTTGGGGTGCTTTTGAGCCCTACCTCCATACTTGGACCATAATTTCTGGACTTGGGGCTGCAGTTTGACCAAACTGCACAAATAATAAATGCATATTAAAAGCATATTTAAAAAAAATCTCCTCAGAGGTGGGGCGAGCTGGCAGAGGAGAAAAACTGCCAGCCGGAATGTCTCTACAAGAAAGATAGATTTTAGAAGAAAGTGAAAAAAATAAACATGCAGACAAACATAGATTGAATGAGGGGCGGAAGGAAGCATACCTGAAACTACAGGAGACTCCACAGGAAGTAGTTGCGGAAGAGAACTGGAAGGAGAAAGGCCCCGCTGAGAGGCTTGGAGACTAGCAACAAGGGTAGGTGAAGCAGTTAAATTTCCCCTCCCTGTATCTCGGACTAGTGGTGGCCCCCTGAGCAGTTGGATAGACCTGCCGATACCAGCCCAGAGACAGCCACCATCAGTTGAGCAGTGAGCCTCTTGCGGACAGGGCAACAGGCTCCCGGCTCCCTCGGGGGCACCTCCCACCCCACAGACTCGCGCCAATTGGCGGGAGCCATATTGCTTCATTTTCCCCTCCCCCTTCCCTACCCACAGCTGCCGAGAGAGATAATTTAGTCACCACCCAGAGGCATCTGCAGGGAACAGGACCTTTCCTTTTGGGGCCCTACAGCAGACTGAGAGGTACTCATGCTGTGAGCTCCCTACTTGCCGGCCCTCCCTGGTGACTCCAGCAGAGCGGGGCAAATCCTGAGGCAGAGAGACATTGATCCAGCTTGGGCACCCGGTGGGTGACTTGAGACCAGCACTCTTCTCACTGGCAGGGTCAGGGATTGATCTCTGGGGCCCAGGGGACAGTCCTGCAGACCAGATCCCGTACACCAGTCTCTATCACATTGCTCGGGGGCACAGAAGGGATATTTGTGAACAGTCTACTGAAGTGTGTGTGCCTTCAGGGGCAGATCAGCCTGCTTGACGGCAACCCTCTTCCCACAGGAGGGCTGAGCTCCCAGTTCAGGCTGTGATCCTGGGCAGGGAACCTCCCGGCCGGCATCACAGCCAGGGGAGATCCACTGGCTTGAAGTCCTGCCTGCCGGCAGAGGCCCAGGAGAAACTGCAGAATAGGAGAGGGTGGAAAGAAATGAGGCCTGCTCCAGACTGCAGGTCTCAGACAGCCCCACTCCTACATGCAGACTTTCTGGCTGAGTGAGGCCATTTCATCTCCTCCCTGGAAGCTTTGCCTAGGAGCAGAGAACTGACCTTTGACTCCTGCTAACAGCATTTGTGGAGCTTGAGGGCAGGCTCACCCAACCCAGCTCTGTCCAGCCTCACTCCCCTACTGCCCCCACTGAGGTGGAGAATAAGGACGCACCTGGAAGTCCCAGGGCCCCACCTACCACCTGAGACATTAGAGTGCCTCTCCAGAGGAACAAGAGCTGGTTACAGGACCCAAAAACAACACTGCAGCTTGCGCCTCCCAGCAAGTGCCACCTACTGACAGGGGGGTCAACTTGCACAACGCTTTAAGTGCATCTGCTGACTCATTGTACAGGGTGTGGTTGAATTTCACCCACAAACACCACCTACTGGTTCAGGGACTAATCAGGGCATGTCATTATCCAAACAAAAATCTAAAAGTAAGAAGCAATAGCTCATCCAGATGGGAAGGAATCAGCAAAAGAACTCTGAAAGTATGAAGAATCAAATGGAAAGCACACCCCGAGAGGGGAACACCAGCTCTCTAGCAATGGACATCAACCAAATTCAGAACACTAAAATGACATAAGAATTTCAAACATGGATTGTAAGAAAACTTAATGATATGCAAGAGAAAATGGATAATTAACACAAAGAAACCACAAAAAAATACAGGACTTGGAAGAAAAATTCACTAAGAAATTGAGATATTAAAGAAAAATCAAACAGAACTTCTGGAAATGAAGAATTTATTCAAGGAATTATAAAACACAGTGGAAAGCCTCAAGAACAGGGTAGATCAACCAGAGAAAATAACCTCAGGGATTGAAGATAACACCTTTCAATTTAATAAGTCAGTCACAGAGATAGAGCAGAGAAATAAGAGAAAAGAGCAAAGCCTACAAGAAATGTAGGATTATATGAAGAAGTCTAATGTGAAAATCATAGGCATCCCTGAGGTTGAAGAAGAAAATCCACAAGAGTGGGATAAGCTATTTGAGGATATAATGGAAGAAAATTTCCCTGGCCTTGCTAGAAATCTAGATATCCCAGTACAAGAAGCTCAAAGGGCTCCTGGGAGATTCATTGCAAATAGGAAGACACCATGACACACAGTCATCAGGCTGACCAAAATAACCACCAAAGAGGCCCTTCTATGAGCTGAAAGGCAAAGGAAGCAGGTAACCTACAAATGAAAGCCCATCAGAATAATGGAAGATTTCTCAACCGAGACCTTACAAGCAAGAAGAGACTGGGACCCCACTCTCACTCTTCTCAAACAGAAAAATGCACAGCCTAGAATTTTGTACTCTGAAAAACTAAGTTTCTTAGATGAAGGAGAAATAAAGACCTTCTCAGACAAGCAAAGACTGAGGGAATTCATCAAGACAAGATCTGCCCTCCAGGAAGTGCTCAAAACAGTGTTATACACAGATCAGCACAATAAACACTCACCAATGTAAAATCCAAAAGCTAAAGGTCAAAGGCCAGATACCACAAAGGCTCAAGAGAGAAAACAAAGCAACAAAGTTCAACTCAACAGGATGAACAGAAATCTGCCCCACTTATGAATTGTCTCAATAAATATGAATGGCTTGAACTGCCCAGTGAACAGACATAAGCCAGCCGAATGGATGAATGTACACAAGCCAAGTATCTGCTGTCTTCAGGAAACACATCTAACCCACAAGGATGCATTCAGACTCAAGATGAAGGGCTGGAAAACAATATTTCCAAGCAAACAGAAGCCAAAAGAAAGCTGATGTGGCAATTCTGATTTCAGATAACTTAGTCTTCAAACCAACAAAAGTAATGAAAGACAAAGATGGTTACTATTTAATGGTGAAGGGTACAATTCAACCAGAAGACATAACCATTCTAAATATTTGTGCACCTAACTCAGGTGCACCCAGATTCATAAAGCAAATCCTACTTGACCTAAACAAAATGATAAACAGCAACACTGTAATAGCCAGGTACTTCAACACCCATCTGATAGAACAGGACAGATCCTCCAAACAGTAAATACACATAGAAGCAATAGACTTAAACAGAACTCTATAACAAATGGGCCTGACTGACATTTACAGAACATTCAGCACCCAAACCACTGAATATACACTTTTCTCATCAGCTTATGGGACATTCTCTAAGATTGACTATATCAAAGACCATAAAGCATGTCTCAACAAATTTTAAAAAATAGAAATTATATCATTCATCTTCTCAGACCACAGTAAAATAAAATTAGAAACCAACTCCAACAGAAACTCTCATCTCTACACGAAGTCATGGAAACTAAAAACCTTCTGCTAAACGATTATTTCATTAAGGAAGAAATTAAGATGGAAATCAAAAGATTCTTTGAACTAAATGATAAAGGAGACACAAGTTATCAAAATCTGTGGGACACAGCTGAAACAGTCCTGAGAGGAAAATTTATATCTATAAATGCCTACATCCAAAAGACAGAAAGATCACAAATCAGCAATCTAATAAATCATCTCAAAGAACTAGAAAAGGATGAGCACAATTCACAATTGTAAAGATATGGAAACAACCCAAGTGCCCATCAATATATGAGTGGATTAATAAAATGTGGTATATATGTACCATGGAGTTCTACTCAGCCACAAAAAACAATGGTGATCTAGCACCTCTTGTATTATCCTGGATGGAGATGGAGCCCATTCTACTAAGTGAAGTATCCCAAGAATGGAAAAACAAGCACCACATGCACTCACCATCAAATTGGTATTAACTGATCAACACTTAAGTGCACCAATTGTAATAACATTCATCGGGTGTTGGGTAGATGGGAAGGGGGAAGTGTGGATGGTTATATACATACCTAATGGGTACAGTGCACACCGTCGGAAGGATGGTCACACTTGAAACTCTGACTCGGGTGGGGCAAAGGCAATATGTGTAACCCAAACATTTGTACCCCCATCATATGCTGAAATAAAAAAAAAAAATCTCCTCAAATGTTTTCCATGAACAATGTGAGGACCACTGATCTATAGTTTGGATTTAAAAATGAAAACTAATAAAGAACAATTAAAAATGATGGTGGGTGAATATAATTTACTAAAAAATTAAGCAACACTTCCAGATTAATTGATAGAATCATTCTTAGGCTTTATCTTGGGAGCAAAATTATTTTAATGAATTACAATCACTATTTTCCCTGACAATTTCTATTCTTTGTCTGGTTGATTCTGAATTTAAAATTTCCTCCAAAGCTCAATGGAGAACAGCAAGGATTGAGTGTTAAACTTTCTGTTTCTTTTCTGCTCTGGGTTCTCTGTTGGACTAATATTAGACTTATATTTTCCAGTTATTCCTGATGCCATTCTTTCTTGACTTCCTCTGCTATAATGATTCTATTATTTTAAGAAAGTAGATATTTACTGTCAGTAAGTGGGAATTAGATAGAGAAAATAAGATGTACATGTTGGATGTATTGAGCTGGAATTTTCCATATCTAGATGCATTATCATGATCACATTTTTTAAAAAAACTTTTAACTTTGACTATAACTGATATATCTGATGCATTTATGAGTTAAAATAAGTATGAAGAGCCTGGGAATAGTATGATACTTTCTTAAAGTAATAAAGAATATCAATCTTAAATCAGCAAAAGCATAACACTTAGTACTGAAACCCTGAAGGGTCAATATCAATCAAAGTCAGAAAAACAATAAATATAATTTTTATCACCATGATGATTTAATATAGTCTCAGAAGTTCTGTCCAAATCAATGAGATAAAGCAAGAGCAAATAAGAACATCATTATTTTCAGATATTAACCAGCCAAAAAATCCTGGAAAATCAACTGAAATGCTGTTATAATTAACAAGAGAAAATAATAAGTTAAATAGGTAAAAATCAATGTGAAACCATTTTTTTTATATAGTAAAAAAATCGGTGAAATGGTAAAAGCTCCTATTTGCAATAATAACAAAATGATAAAATGCATAGAATATAAACTTATCAAGAAATAGATAACATCCATAAAAGAACACTGTGAATACTGAGAGCGAAATGAAGATGGGTTTAATTAATGGGGGAATAGACCATGTTCTTAAGGTAGAAAATAGAAATTTTAAAAATGTCAATTTGTCTTCAAATGTACTAACACTTCAAAAAATTGCATTCAATACTCCTGTGATATTATTTCAAGGGAGAGAGAGGAATGGCTTGTGCTAACTTATATTAGAACATTTAATAGATCTATAATAATTAAAACAATGTTGTACTGATATAAGAACTGATGTATAGAATATAAAAATCAACAGAAAATTCTATGTTTAAGAATTTTGAATATAGTAAAGGTATATGATATGCTGGTGAGGCCTGAGAAATTATTATACTTGAGAACATTCACTTGAAAAATCAACTTTAGATTCTTATCTCACACTACATATCAATACGGTAAAGACGCTATTTTTTAACTTTCTTCTTGTACTCCTCTGTGGTTCCCAAATTCTCTAAAATCTTTGCTTTTGTAAGCCTAAATAATTATTATTTAAAAAATCGAAATAAATAAATGTTATCCAATCTCACATATTCAGATTCATTATATCATCCATTTTTTACACATCAGCCATTAACCTTTTGTCTAATTGTTAATTTCATCTTCTTGTTTATTACCTGTGGAAGATATATTATGGAAACTCCTAAATGATTAACAAAATATATTGACTATATTGTAGTGATCATTTAGAGAAAGGACTAATGTGTTAAATTCATTTCTGTTAATTTGTACTCACTTCGAATTGTGTGTTTTTACAAGGCATAAAATGTTATATGAGAGACACAAGTGTTCAAAATGACAAATCATTTACAACATTATAAATCAAAATTTTACATTAAAATGTAATAAAATGCCCGAGCATAAAATAAACATTAGAATTCAAGTATATGTTAAATTATATCAGCTCTTCCTTGTGTACTGTACAAATGCAAACTCCTCCAGCTAGTCATGAACACTGGCTTACATCCCACCACATTCCGAAGCATACAGCCTATATGATCCAGCCCAACTGAGCTACTGAGGAACGGTGAAATCCAGTTCCTGCCTCTATGCTTTTCCCAGTGGAACTTCCTCCATATCCTGCCTTCTCCATCATCTCTACCTGTCAAGTCTTGTTCACTCTTCAATGCCTCACTCATCTGATCTTTTCTCCCTGATATATTTCTCTTCTTATAAACCAGAAGTCTCCCTTTTTCTCTGAACACCCTTCCAGTGTTGCTGAACCTCTAAAATGGCACCAAGAGATAAGACATTCTGTGTCATAGTGATAAGACACTGTGTGTGTGTGTGTGTGTGTGTGTGTGTGTGTGTGTGTGTGTGTGTCTGTGTCTGTGTAGGGTTTGGGTGTATGTATGGGTGTCAGTGGATGTGTAGCTGAATTTTTGCCTATTTTTCATCTCATAGCAGATTTCCTGGCACAGTGAGTGCACAATAAATATTTATTAAATTAAATAGCAATATTAAACAATTGTTTAATGAATTTTTTTTCTGGATCATAGTTTCCTATAAAGGAGTAACAATTTCTTGGACTTTTTTAAGGGACTCATACTGCATTGCAAATAGTTTGGAAATCCTGCAGTGTAAAAATAGTAGCCCATTCAATATGACTAATGAACAGAGCAAAACGAGGTTGCAAAGATTTATCATTTTGTTTGTCATATGATATATTTTCATAAAATTTTAAAAAATTAAGAACTACTTTTTGGGAATACTTATCCTAGGCAATGTTAAATATAACTTTTCTTGTGTAGTATATAAGAAAATACAAATAAAATAGTTTGCTGTGACTACTAACACAGAATGATTTCATGCATTATGTAAAATGGAGCCAAATCAGCATTTCTGGTATCTGCATTATCTCTGTGCAACTGTCATCATTCATGTGTTTCTTCGCTCTGTTTATTTTGCTCTCCTCTGTAAAGTAGATTAGTCAATTCTTTGTCATTTTATTGGAACAGTGTATTTTGCTATTGGTGCTTTACTCATATAGCACAGGGTTAATTCACATTTAAAATAAAAAGATTTACTTTTCATTTTATATATAATTCAATTACCAGTCTCTCCTAATATAATAATATTTAGATAAGATTTAATCAAATATGTTATTGATAAGAAGATAATTACCTGATACTTTTAGTAAAAAAATATTTCTATCACATAGAAAGCTTATAGTCTTATTATTTTTCTCATTATTACTTTTGTTTTATAAGTTCACTTAACTTGGTATAAATATTATAATAGTGTGGATATCCTTGGTTAGGGATATTACAATATTCTATTTCTGGAGTAGAATTCTTCAGGCTATATGGAAGGGTCCAGAAGTGTCACCAGTTGAATTTTTGCTAAAAATGCATCCTCATCTCCACAAGTTAAATGCTTAGCAAACCCAAAATGCCCTTAGTTGCCAGAATAATTGGCTTCACTTTAGTGTGTCTTAGATGTCTTAGTTATTTTCAATGGTCTGTCTGAGTTAAATGCTTGTTATTTTTTAAAAACTGACACAAGTAAAGGCAATGTAACATTAAGTTCTGCCTTATTAACTTCAGCAGTGTGTTTCTTAGAGCAATACTGCCACTAAGAAATCTAAGGCTTGACTCCTTCTTCTGTTCAAATGCTTTCATGCATTCATTCATTAATTTATTCATATAACAGATATTTATTTGTGCCTATTGATTTCTATGCACTACGCTAAAAAGAACAGAAATGTCCTAATCATCAAGAAATTAAATATAGTAGGGGAAATCTATTCACAAAAAGTTGTAATAAATATGGAACATGTAATTTAGTAAACCATTCAACAAAAACTATATTGAACACCCACTAGGTGTGCCTGGTATTGTAGTACAAACTAGAAATAAGATTGTAAGCAAATAGACGTTTATGGAGTTTGTGGTTTAGAGAGCTATTTAAGAAACAAATAGAAGATAAAATTGGTAGTTGCTGGTAGTTATCAATACTTGGTAATATAAGGGATGGTTTGGGGTTTGAAGAACACACAAGCAATTGCTTTCAAGGTTCCAGCATGAGTTTGTTTATTTGATTATTCATTTATTTATATTTAACAGACACATAAAATTTGCAATATGCTGGGCTCTGTTCTAAGCAGTTTTTCATTCATCTAATCCCCCATAATAACCCTACTCTTGCTTATCCTTATCTTGCACATAAGAGGCCAAGTAACTTTCCCAAGGTCACAGAGCTATTAAGCGGTAGCACTGAAGCTCCAGCTCAGGCAATATGGCTCAAGAATCATATTTCTAAACACTACTATAGGCTTCCTCTCACATGTGACTGGCAGGGCCTATTGCCGTGGAAAACTTAAAGAAATGAATAACTCTGGTGGGGAGGATGTCAATCTGAAGTACTTAGAGAATACCCTTTTGGTAGACAGTTTGTTGGATGTGAGTCTTAAATTTTAAAAAGAGTGCTAGGCTAAAGATGGATATTTAGGGGTTGCCAACTTACAGGTTTTAGTGAAAACCCTAACAAGCAGGTGAGGTCACTTAGTGGTTCCCAAACACTAATCCACAGACCACTTCAGAGCCGTGTTGAAGCTTATAGTATGTCTTTGCAAAATAGAGCAATAAGGATTGTTGAGGGGTTTAGTGCCCAAATTCAATCTTTCCCCTGACATAATTACGGTACATGGAGAATGCATACAAAGAACCTAGCTAGTTAACACCTAAAGTCAAATAGACCCTATTACTCTCACTCTACGTGTCTGAAACTTGGAATCTGCCAAAGGAAATAGCTGTCTACTTGTGAAACCCTGTCCTGCCTACTCAGTTACAAGCTAAGAACCTGGGGGACACGGCCACCCAAATTGCTTATCACTTAAAAAAAAGGAATGCAGCCTAAAAAATGGCCTGTGCAGGAAAGACTTAAGATGATAATATTGACAAGTTATCTAATATGTGAACATACTGAGTGATATTTGCATGCCTAGCAAGAGCTTGAAGCTAAATTAGTGACAGGACATAGAAATTTAAACAAATAAAATAAATGCAATTATTAACCTACCAGAAAGTAGAGTTGTCATACAGCAAAAGTAATCATAGGGTATTATGTGGCCTAGTTTTTACAGACAAAATAATGTAAACAAAGGGTTTTATAACCAAACTTATTGTATACCCATTTTGATGAAATGAACATGAAAAATTGGGAGAGGGGTCAGGAGGGTATTGGGTGAAAGAGTAAAAATGAAATAAATTTTTATCTTCCAAAATACCAAGTCAATGAACAATGATTAAAACTAAAAGAAAAAAAATAAGAAGTCACATTTATTTAGATATAGAGAAATAAATACCAAGTTATCAGTTAAGAATTGAGAATGCTGGTTTCCAGTAGAAAGGAGGATGGGTTGGGGACCACTGTTTTTCATAACACAATTTGTGGTCCTATTAGATTCTAATTAACTATGTGCATATGTAATTTTTACTCGAAAGCTAAATGGCATGTAACCTTGCAGGGAGGGGGGAACAAAATGAAAGTCGTAAATAGCAGCATTTGTATTTGCAAAGATTGAAATAGTGAGCTCATGAAAGATAGAGTTGAAATATTCTACCACATGCAGAAGGTTCCAGTATCCAGAAAACAAAGTTTCAAGAGAAAAGGTGTGGGGGGCCGGGCAGTTGGGATGGGGAAGATAAAAAAAGATTGAATAAGATTGAATGGATTCTTAGCATGACAAAAATGATAGATATCTATCCCATACCCTAGCTTATTTTAGTAAAATTTAAGATTATCAAAGACAAAGAAAAATTTCTAAAAGCTTCCGAAGAAAAAGAACAGACTACCCAAAAAAGAAATGATAATCAGATTGACATCTGACTCCTCCACAAAAGCCCTAGAAATAAAGGACAATGGAGAAATATTTTCAAAATATAGAAAGAATAGAACTCTGATTTTAGAATGTTATGTCTTCCTAGAATGTCATTTAAATGTAAGAGTGAAATTAAAACATTCTTATGCATTCAAAGCCTCAGAGGTTTTATGTAATAAAGATTGTCTGAAAGCATTCTTTAAGGAAATATTGCAATAAAAAGCAGAGTACTGCTAGAAACATGAAAAGATGGACAATCAAGTAACTTAGTAAATTTATTGTGGTATAGAAGAGCAAGAACCGAAATTAAAATTTTTTTTAAAAGGAAGCAAGAAGGAAAAGAAATAGGAGAGAGAGAGAGAGAGAGACAATGGAAATCCTCTTCAAAACAAAACTAAAATTTTAGAACTTAAATTCTACCCACACAGTAGCAGAACCAAAGACAGAGAGGTGAAAAGGTGGAAAATATTTATCTTATTTGAGGGAATATATAGATACTGGTAAGTTTATAAAATTGGCAATAAAAATTAACCTTGCATGTGCCTTAAAAAGTGACAATAATACAAAAAAGAAAAAATTAATATGCAATATTTTAATCAGTAAAATAAAACTTGATTCACCCAATGCAAAACAGGAAAAAAATAAAAAACAAAAATACGTAAAGTGAAAATTTTAAATAAGGTAGAATTTTTAAAATCCAAATATAGCAACAAATATAATAGCTATAAATAAGTTCAAATCCCCAGTTAAAAAGAGACGACTAGATTAGATTTAAAAAGCTGTATCCATCAATACATTGTCAGAGTAATACAAAATAAACTTATAAATTTTATGCACATTTTCCTAAACAGTAAACAGAAAATATCCCATTTTTGATACCAGCAAACACTATAAAATGTATGGGAATTAACAAAGAATTTCTAGGACCTCTTGAAAAAAATTACAAAACTCTATTGACAGACATAAATGATCTGAATATATGAAAAGATATTCTGTGCCTGTGTAAAGAATTACTTGATACTATTAGGGTGTCTATTCTTCAAAAATTACATATAAAAGCAATGTAATCACAATTAAAATCTAGCAAGAGTTTTTTACAGGAATACAAAATGCTATTACAAAACTAACAGATTGTAGATCCATGAATAACTATATTAACTTTTTAAAAACTGAGCAGAATTGGTGACGGGGGTTAGCACCTAGCTTAGCAGCTTTCAGATACACTAAAATTCTTAAACAAATCAATGAAAGTATAATCTTTAAATAAAAGTATATGTGTGAAGAGGTTTGAATACATCCAAATGTATTCATTTGTTGAAAAAGAAGATCTTTGACAAAGGCAACAAACAATGACAATAGAGAAGAAGATATTTGCAATATCCAAAGCTGACAAGGAAATGATATGTGGTGGGATTAAGAAGAACTATGTCAAGAAAATAAGAGAGAAGAAACACAAAGTTGATAAAATAGGCATTTAAGAAAAGAGGAAGACCAAATGTTGAATAATGATATGAATGACTGAATGATATTCAATTTCATTCATAATAAGAATAAAGTAAATCAAAACAATGAGATCTCATTTTATTAATAACTATAAAGATTGGAAAAAATCAAAAAGTTGGCAAAGATGTAAGGAACAGAAACCATCATGATTTAGCTGATGTTTTGTAGAATGCTGTAGCTATTCTGGAGAATAATGTGGCAGTTCTTAGTGACATTTAGGGCAAGTATAGCCTATCCCCAGTAACCCCTCTACTAGAATTTCCTCTCCGAAGAAATTCTGAACCAGTGACATACAGGGGTATGTATATTGCAAGAGAGTTGGAGGCTGCCTAGATGTCCCACAGTGGAGACACTAAACAGGATAATGGTGGAAGACGCATACTACAAAACATTATTCAGCATTAGAAGAAATAAATTTCTTAAGATGTGTCTAAAGAACAAAGACGTATCTTGAAAACATAGTGTGGAGCAGGTAAAAAACAAAAAGGGATCTATGATAACATAACTTTTATGTAAATTAAAAATATATGTAAAAATATTATCATATATTTTATACATTAAACCATTGTCCATACGGGGACGAGCAATTGAAGAGAAATGGTGTAAAAAGGAATATGCTACAATAACAAGAGCGGGATCTTGAGGTGACTAAGGCTGACACTGTGCCGTGAACTCAAAAGACTTACTCCACACTCTAGCGGAGAAGGAAGGAAGCGGAATTAGGAAAAAAGGAAGGAGGGAAGAAAGACCAAAGGAAAGACAAGAGGGAAGGAGAAGATAAAGTACAAACTTAAAAATACAGACTAAATACCCACCACTTTCTAATTAAGTTATCTGGCTGTTTTCAAATTATGACATAATTCATGCATAAATTAGTTTTCTTACCCTCTTAAACTTATGGAGTTCCCAGAACACCCAAGTTTCTGCAACACTACAGTTATTATAGATGCTTCTTTGTTGACTGAAGCAGGGAGATGAGAACATAATAATAGACTGAAGACACCCCGTCAAATGCCCTAGGATCCAGTCACTATGTGTAAGAAGTCTGGGGACCTTGAGGCAAATGTATTAGCAGAAATTCTAAGACAATTAGCCCCTGGACTAATTTAGGTGGTAGAATCTCTGACTTGGGGGTATATTACCATAGCCCCATCTTATTACTAGGCAAAGGCAGTAGTTTTCTAAAATATGCTTTTGTTCAAAACCTTAATTCTTAATTTCTTCATGTGGCCATCTTTTTGGATTAGTGCAGAATGTTGCCAACACTCTTAATATAATCAATTGTATTCAATAATCATTATCTCAGGGTTATATTATACTTTGGTAATGGAGGTTTTAGATTCCAAAGTAAGTGGGATGCCTTCAAGAAGGAATTTTTAATCTTGGACAAGATCTCATATGGGGCATTTAGAACAAGGAATAGAGACAGAGGAATTCCAGAAAGCAGTGAAATTTTCTTAAAGTGACAACCAGCAAGCTAAGGTAAACATTTGCAAAGGTGGTAAATGCCATGAAAAGACAAGGAAAGACAAGCATTAAAAAATAACAACAGCAAAAATAGAATAGGGAAATGGAAAATTAATAAAATATTTGCTCAAGTAAATGTACGCATTTCATCCAACAACATTTGATTGCCTGCTCTGTGACTGGCTCTGTGGGAACATGGCTGTAAATAAAACATTGCCTCCGAACAGTCTTGTGTGGAAGACAGGAGGAAAAATAATGAAGATTCGACGTGTTAAATGTGATAATAAGGGTATAAAAATGCTGTGGGAAGACAATGGAGACAGTAATTAATTCTCACCACAAGGATTACAAAAGGATTCAGAGTGACATTTGACCCCCAATCCAAAAATGAACAGCAAAGATTATTTGAGGATAATCATTAAGTAAATAATATATTCTTGTAATTTATTACTATTTTGCAGTTACTAAAAACTCCTCATTTTAGAATGACCCTGGCTAGTATAAATATTTAAATTATTTTTTTAAATTATTGTGGGTTAACTTCATTTTGTCTGAGTCTTCTGGTGAAAATATAATTTCAAAAGATGACTTTTTCTATATATTCTTACCAAGATGTTTGAACAAATAGTTTCTCTAAATTGGCCTAAAATCATTTCTCTTTTAAGAATTAGAAAATTCATTCCTCTCAACAATAAGATTAGTTTCATTAGAATTTAACAACTCCTAAGGCATTACTCCAACAACCCAGCACAATTTTAATTAACACAACTTTAGTATAAAATGAATAATGCCATAGTATTAATATTAGCTCAATTTGACTTTGAAGGTAACAGAGCAAGTGATAAAAAATAAAGAAGACATCGCACAGGTTAATGTACAGCTACAGGGCCTGGCAGGCCATAAGTATTTTCTGATTAAATAAATAAATCATAAGATACCAACATGAACAATCTGAGTATTTAAAATGAATTTACTAAATTAATTTAGAATGAGATCAAACTATTTACTGAAATTGATCATTTGTCTGAGTAACTCAAATATCTATCAGATCCTGTAGTCAAAACAACTTTCCATGTAGATGAAGATTTAGTCTTCATTACTATGTAGAAAATAATCACTGACGATAATTAGCATTAATGAGTTGTATTTGGATAGACACTAGTTCAGGAGGAGAACAGCTCAAATCCTTTCAGAATAACAGCAGTCATTGGTTCTCCAGTTCTCATCAGTATTTTACGGGTTTAAAAACTAGTGAATTTTCATTAGCCAACTTATATGTAAATACCATTAGTAGGTAATGTGCTGAATTTTCCCCAAGATGAGAGCAAAAGAAGACAAACACACAGGAATTCTTATGAACACAAAGCTAACACCAAACAGAAACTATAATATTAATATACGCAGATGGTGTAAGATGCTAGAGTCTCCTTTTGTGTAATTCAGTACCTGTTTTCATTTAAAAAGAAGACATCATGACAAATTCAGAACTCCCTTTGAAATCAAACCTAAATGCTTCAACCTGAACTTAATGTGTGCTTAGACGTTCTTTTAGAACTAGAAAATTGAGTGCTGAGATGTCATTGTTTCTAAATTGCATTTCAGTTTCCCAGAAGACATAGTAAAAAGGAAAAGAAAAAAAAAGCCACTTTCTAGACACCATGACAGTTTGAAGAGTTTTGCTTTGCTATTGTTTGAAATGAAAGGCCCCTTAAAAGATAACACAGGTAACTCTTGCAGGGAGGACACTGAGGAGTAAAAGTCACCTGTCAGAAGACTTGTAGTACCACTCTCACATAAAATAATTCCTTCAGAAGACAAAAACACAGTATAAAAATGTATGTGTTTGGTGACCAGATGCATATTTCCTTCCCAACTTTAGTAATCAAGGTTTATTCCATCAGTGACTTCAAAACTGTCTCAATGTTTTGATATTTTAAAAATATATTTATAGTAGATATTTATAAATTTATTTTGTTCAATCATTGTGCTAAAGGGTTAGCAAAGGATGAGGATCAGATATATGGCCCACCCAAAGCAGGTCTTCCAAATTTCCACAGTAGCAGGCTTCCCACAGGTGCAGTTAATGATAGTAGAGCTCTTGGTGCAAGCAGCAGAATCAACTGGCTGCCACAAACAAAAAGGAAATTATTGGAACAACATAAAGTCTGCAAATTGGAGGGAGGTAGTTCTACAAAAATGTGTGAGAGCCAAAGGGATTCCAGAAGCTAAGTGATATGAACATTCAGGCCAACATAGCACACAACAGTTGGACGTTTATGTTCATAGCACACCACACCTTCCTTCAAAGCCCTACCATAATTAGTTCTGTCTGTCAAGGGGTGAGGAGAAAGGAATTTTCCCATTCAGCTTCCATAACAGAAGCAGGGAATTCCCACTAATACCATGGTGGGAATACTATGCACAATATAGTGTTTCTAAAAAGGAAGATAGATATGAGATGTTGAACGGAAACAAAAACGAGGAAGTACAAGAAAAATGTCTTGGGCATTGTTGTTCCCTCTTGTTCTGTAAAAGATATAAAATATGAAGACAAGAGCAAAAAACACAAAGTATTCTCTTTTAGGCTCACTTTATTGTCTTCCAGAGCCCTCCAACCCTATATGCAATTTGGACCCTAATTTGAATGACTGCAATGCATTTGAATATCTTAGATGAAAGACAGTTTTCAAAACATCATCTCAATCAACTAAAATTTCAACAAAACCTTAAACATATTTGCACATATTTTATAAATGACAATGTGATACTAAACTGCCAGATAAGATGTGAGAGAAACAATAATCAGATATTCTGTTAACATGGTATCCATATCTTTGGAAAAATAGAGAATGACTTTGAGTATGATACCGTATTTCAGGGAAAATAGTTGTCATTGAAATAAATCTCTGATTTGTAGACCAAAAAAGTATGCAAATATGAAAAGGTTAAAAGTACAGGTTAAATATCTAATAATAAATAACATGCTAGTTAAAATTGCCTTATAATGGATAAAATAAGACAAAAATCTAGTACAGCTGGAGTCCTTTGGAATTAATTGTAAAAGAAATCAACCCATGGAAATAATTTTCAAACATTTCTTTTTCCTTTTCCTCCAGTGGCTTTTTAGGACTGCTCTGGATGCCTGAGTTTGAAAATCCCAGCCCAGACCTTCAACTTTCTCATCTGAAAAGTGGCAAAAATAATCCCCTCATTGGGTTGAGGTGAGGATTAAATAAGACACCATAAGCAAAACATTTAAAATAAAACTTGACGTATTGTTAAGCACTCAATAAATGTGAATAATTATTATTACCTAAGTAAGAAATCCAAGTTCAGTGGACTTTAGTACATTAAAAATTACAACATTTTTCATAATTATTAGACCCTGACTCTTCCTAATTGCTTGTCAAGACACCCTAGTGATGAAAATAATTTTAGAGTTTATGTTGTACTATGTTTCTAACCCCATGCCAAAAAGTTCTGATTATACAGAGCTTCATCAGCTACTTCAAAGTATCTGTCTTAGCTAGCTATTCTGATCTGTTTCCAAGTTTAACATATTTTGGTTATTTGAAATGTTGAATTCAACATTTTAAAAAAGAAATTGGACCTGATCTACACCTGGTATTATTTATTATTCCAAATTATTTGACTCTCATCCAATTTCAAACCTCCATCTGTAAAAAGTACTGGTAAGCAGAAAAAATATATATATGAAACCATTACTTGTTATAATAATAATATGCTCTCTCCTTTCCTGAGCTCTTATTGCTCTGCCCCATAGCATAATTTCAAAGTTATGTGGGACACAATAGCAATCTGATGGTTGTCTACTCACTGTTGTCTGATAGTTTTCAGGAAAGAAACAATAATACTTTTCTAATAACAAAACAAAGTGAAAGAAAACAGATTTAAAGATGCACTTTTTTATGAAAAATGAAATGCCTCATTACCTGAACCCATAGCAGATGATCCTTATTATTAAAGTCTAATGTAGAACAATCTATGAACATTAATAGTCTTTTGTGATCCTTGCCAGCTGAAGTTCTATAATTATTACGTTTTCTCTCAAATACTCTGGAGCCCACCCCCAGCTTATATTTAGTCTATCTGCTCAGCCTACAAATATGTCAGCTGTTTCTCCAAGGAGCTTATGTACAATATTGTTTTTATCAATACCCTATTAATCAGTGCCCCTAGACTTGAAAAATACCTATAAGTAATTTTTACTTGTGTGTAGGAAAAGAAAATTGCAGAACCATAGAATGTAGAGTTGAATGGGACCCTGAAAATATTATAGCTCAACCTCCTACCAAAGCTAGAATCTTCTGTACAAAGCACTCCCAGCCTGCAAATAACTCATCCCATTTCTAAATATCTTTGCTATTGAAATTGTTTTGGTTTAATCAGTTTCAATCTGCCATTCTGAAACTGCTGGATCTTCCTTATAGTGCTTCACAAGAACATCTAATCCTTTTCCTACATGACATTCCAAAAAACGCGAAGATGGTGATTATACCACCCCTCCCCCTCCAAAATATGTTTGAAATACAGGCAAATCTCATTTTATTGCGCTTTGCTTTATAGCATTTCACTTTATTGCATTTTGCAGATATCAGGTTTTTAACAATTGGAAGGTTTGTGGCAACCCTGTGTCAAGCAAATTTATTGACGTCATTTTTCCAACAGCATGTGCTTACTTCATGTGTCTGTGTCACATTTTGGTAATTCTCATCATATTTCAAACTTTTTCATTTTTATTACATCTGTTATGGTGATCTATGATCAGTTATCTTTGATGTTACTATTATAATTGTCTTAGGGTGCCACAAACCATGCTCATGTAAGACAGGAAACTTAATTGATAAATTGTATGTGTCCTGACTGCTCCACCATCTGTTCTTCTGTCTCCCTGTCTTCCAGCCTCACTATTCCCTGAGACACAATAATATTGAAATTAGGCTAATTGATAACCCTACAATGGCCGGTAAGTGTTCAAGTGAAATGAAAAAGTCGCACGTCTTTTCATTTTAAATGAAAAGCTAGAAATGATTAAACTTAGTAAGGAAGGCATGTTAAAAGCTGAGATAGGCTGAAAGCTAGGCCTCTTGTGCCAGTTACCCAAGCTGTGAATGCAAAGGAAGAGTTTTTGAAGGAAATTAAAAGTGCTACTTCAGTGAACACAGGGATGATAAGAATGTGAAACAATCTTATCACTGATAGGGAGAAAGTTTGAGTGGTCTGGATAGAAGATCAAGATAGCCACAACATTCCCTAAAGCCAAAGCCTAATCCAGAGCAAGATCCTAACTCCTTTCAATTCTATGAAGGCTGAGAAAGGCCAGGAAACTGCAGAAATTTGATATTAGCAGAGGTTGGTTCAAGAGGATTAAGGAAAGAAGCCATTTCTATAACATGAAAGTGTAAGGTATGTAGAAGCTGCAGCAAGTTATCCAGAAGATCTAGCTAAGATCATTGATGAGGGTGGCTCCCCTGAACAACACATTTTCAGTGTAGATGAAACAGCCTTCTAGTGAAAGAAGATGTTATCTAGGAGTTTGAAAGCTAGAGAGAAGGCCTTTCATAGCCAGACAGAAGTCAATGCCTGGCTTCAAAGTTTCAAAGGACAGACTGACTGACTCTCTTGTTAGGGGTGATGCAGTTGGAGACTTTAAGTGGAAGCCAAAGTTTATTTACCCTTCCAAAAATCCTAGAGCCTGTAAGAATTATCCAAAATCTATTCTGCCTGTGCTTTATAAATAAAACAACAAAGCCTGGATGACAGTACATCTGTTTAGAGCATGGTTTACTGAATAGTTTAAGCCCACTATTGAGACCTACTACTCAGAAAAAAAGATTCCTTTCAAAATATTATTGCTGATTGACAATGCACCTGGTAACCCAAGAGCTCTGATAGATATCTACACAGAGATTAATGTTGTTTTCATGACCACTAACACAACATCCATTTTGCAGCTCATGGATCCAGGAGAAATTTTGACTTTCAAGTCTTATTATTTAAGAAATATAATTCAAGCTTGTCATAGATAGTAACTTCTCTGATGTATCTTAGCAAAGTAAATTGAAAACCTTCTGGACAGGATTCACCATTCTAGATGCCATTAAGAACATTTGTGATTCATGGGAGGAGGTCAAAATAGCAACATTAACAGGAGTTTGGAGGAAGTTGATTCCAACCTTCCTGGGTGACTTTGAGTAGTTCAAGACTTCAGTAGAGATACTTATTATAGATGTAGTAGAAATAGGAAGAGAACAAGAATTAGAAATGGAGCCTGAAGATGTGACTGAATTTTTGCAGTCTCATGATAAACTCAAATGAATAAGGAGTTGCTTTTTATGAATGAGCAAAAAACCACTTCGTTTTTTGAGATAGAATCTACTCCTGGTGAAGAAGCTGTAAACATTGCTGAAATGACAAAAAAAGGATTTAGAAAATTACATCAACTTAGTTGATAAAGCAGTAGCAGGGTTTGAGAGGATTGACTCCAATTTTGAAAGAGGTTCTACTGTGGGGTAAAATGCTATCAAGCAGCATCACATACTACAGAGAAACATTTCATGAAAGGAGGGGTCCACCAATGCAGCAAGCTTCACCGTTGTCCTATTTTAAGAAATTGTCACAGCCATTTCAACCTTTAGCAACCACCACCCTGATCAGTCAGTAGCCATCAACGTTGGGGTAAGACCCTCCACGTGCAAAACGATTACGACTTGCTGAAGGTCGAGATGATCATAAGCATTTTTTAGCAATAAAGTATTTTTAAATTAAGGTATACACATTTTTTTAGACATAATGCTATTGCACACTTGATAGACTACAGTATAGTATAAACATAACTTTTATATGCACTGGAAAATCAAAAAATTCATTTGACTCACTTTATTGTGATATTTGCTTTATTGTGGTAGTCTGGAACCAAAACCACAATATCTCCAGTGTATGTCTGTAATGAACTTATTATCTTTAAAAAGAAATAGGACTCAGTCTGTACCCCTAAGTTTCCACTGCTACAGTCTAAATATTTTCAGCTCCTTTGTTCAGCTCCTTTTGTGGGTGATTCATTCAGAATTAAGGGGTTATTCTTGGCTTCTCATTTAAGAAAGAGAGGTATGAAAATCAAATCTGTTTGGGCTAATTTTGTTTCTCTTTTATTTTTAGGATTTAGCAATGCTGGAGCCTGCATTGGGTTGAATGGTGGCCTCCAAAAAAAAAACGTCTACATC
>RJWJ010014463.1:0-37878 GCA_004363605.1 Indri indri | reverse complement strand
CGTGGAGTGTGGAAGGGGACCAGCAGGGAACATCAGGAGGTGCGGGTGACACCTGCAGCAGGACTCGGAGCCCAGAGCTCTGCGTCTGGAAGGGAGGGAGGTGCCAGGTGAGTTAACAGCCTCCCATTCTCCACTGGCCAGCAAATACGTGGAACATTCTGGAAAAGCAGCTCTTGGCTTCCACAGATGAAGCATCTCGGCCTGTTAAAGGAGGCCTCCAGGCGGCTCTGGACGGATGATTTGCTCAACTTTAAATAAAAGCAGCCGCAGAGTAAATCGAAAGGGCGGGCGGCCCGGCGCGCTCCGGCATCTGCCCCCTGCTGACGGAACCGGCGCATCGCGGCCTCCGCGCCGTGCCCGGCCACGGCTCAGGGCCCCGCTTTGCATTCCGGGCGCGCAGAAGGTGAGTCAGTCCATTTCCTCTGCCCTTTACTGAGATGGGCCCGCCAAGCCCTGCCTCAGCGGAGGCATAAACAAGCAGGCCCACGTGGACAGTGGGAGGAAGAACAGCAAAGGTCATCCCCGCGGGAAGGCGGTGTGCCAGATGCGACAGTGCATCGCGGGAAATTGTCAGACAGAACTCCACCGCCGCACTGTGAACCCCCCTGGGGGAGTCGTCCTCACCTCGGTGGCCGTTAATCAGAGTCTTACCACCTGTCTAGGCGTTAGCCAGACCCTTACCTGTGGCCACTCATCTGAGCCTCACAGCGTCCACAGGAGCAGGTGAGAGGAGATTGAGACACCAAGGGGAGGTGGCAAAGCAGAGGCTCAAACCCAGGCAGCCTGAGTCGCAAGCCCTTGCGGATTTCAATTTTGAAGTCAGTATCCTTTACTCATCGAGTTCAGAGATCGAAATCAGTGGTTCTCATCCATGGAAGATTTTGCCCCCCAGGGGACATTTGGTGATGTCTGCAGACAGTTCGGTTGTTCCACGAGGGAGATGACTCTGGCATCTAGTGGGCAGAGGACGAGGATGCTGCCAAACATCCTACAGTGCTCAGGGCAGCCCCCACAACAAAGAATTATGCGCCCCAAAATATGAATGGTGCCAAGGTGGAAAAACCCTGATCTAAGTACATAAAATTCTACACACCTCCTAGCCCTCTCTTTTTGGCATTGCCCTCTGACATAAGGGAATTCGAGCAAATCTGCTTTTAATGTATGAAAGACGTTCTTGAGGATTCATGCAGAATCTCTCTCAAGAGGCCTTTTTCCTAGGAATTTCTGCTAAAACCTTCTATTTACCCAAAGGGATTGTTTTGCATCCAACAATCCCGCTACTACACCCCATAAGTGATGGGGCTGTGATGGGGCCCAGCAGAGGGAGAGCCCCCTGGCTGTCACAGTGTGATGGCAAAGGGACTTGGTGGGCACAGTCAGCCCCAGCGCCATGCGTGGAATATGGCGGCTGTCCCTGGCAAGGAGCCACAGCTCTTATGCATGCAGCTCATCAGCGACGTCCGGAGGCATTCGAACCCAGGATGATTAAACAGTTCCTAGGAACAACTTGCCAGCAGCTGCCCCTCCATTCCTCTCTTATGCAAAGCCCCTGTCATCAGCCTAAACAGCCCAGTCCCTCGCTTCAGGAGCAGCACCATTAACCCCTCCTTTTCCACAAAGCATGTGGGTCTGGCTAGTGGTGCAGGCGGAGGGTGGGAGAGGACTCAGGATCAGGCTGCTCCCCTCTGAATGGTCATCGCACCCATCCTAGTTCTTGTGCAGGTATGATAATAAGCACATTACCTGCACAAGAACTGGTGTTCAAGAATTGGTCCTTATTCAATGAATGAATGAATGACCAGAAGGGTAAACCCTACAAGATTCATTGATTAACTCCACAATATTTACTGAGTGTCTCACCATGCTGGGCACTGTCCTAGATGCTGGGTTAGCAAAAGAGGCCAAGTCCCTGTTCTTACGACGTTTACCTTCTGGTGTAGGGAGACAGGTACTATGCAAATAAACAAATAAATACGGAACACACTCAGCTCTCCATATCCACAGATTCCACATCATGGATTCTGCATCTCGGAGTCAACCAACCACAGATTGAAAATATTTGGGGGAAAAAATTTAAAAATAACAATACAACAATAAAAGATAATACGAATTTTAAAATACAGTATAACATTTGTATAGTATTTATATTGTACTTGGTATTATACCATGGATTTTGGTATCCGTGTGGTCCTGGAACCAATCCCCCATCGGTACAGAGGGACAGACTGCATCATCTCGGGTAGTGGTGAATGCTATGAAGAAAGCAAAGCAAGTCAAGGAGATTGAGACTGACAGATTGGGAGCGATTCCTAAATTGGGTGCTTGGGAAGTTTCCCTAGGGACATGACATTTGAGCAGAGATCTGAAGATCATGAGGGAAAGAGCTATGTCTCCAAGCTGGGGACAGTATGTGCAAAGGCCCTAAGGTAGGAATGTTCTGGAGGAGTTTGAGAAACAGTAAAATGACCAGATATCATAGATCAAGGTAGGTCCCAGCATTACCTAAGAGCAGTTGTTCTCAACATGAGCATACATCTGAATCACCAGGAGGGCTCATGAAAACACAGACTGTGGGCCTCATGCCCTGAGTTCAGTGGGTATGGGGTAGGGCCTGGGAAATTGCATTTCTAAAAGAATCCCCCGAGCGATGTTGATGCGCTGGTCCTGGGGTTGCAGTGTAGGGCATTTGTTCTTCCTGTGCCTGGTCCTCTCCTACTCATGCTTACCACACACAGTCGCAGATCACCATTGCCTGGTCATCCGTGTCTCCACTGGGCTGGATGGTTCTGTCCACCTCTACATCCTAGTGCTTAGTAAGCAGTCAGTAAATATTTGTTGAATGAATTCCTCAAGGAAGGGTCCTATGCCAGACCTTGCCTCACTTTCTTTTGCCATCCGGATGTGTGTTTGATTTGATGCAGCCTCACAAATCCACACTTCTGCTGGTGCTGTCCCATCTACCCAGCGTGGCCTTTCCTCTTGCAAATTCCCAAAAGGCTCTCCTTCCAGAATATTCTTCCCCACTCCCTCTCCACTCATCCGTCCAGAGTTAGGAATGCTCCTTGAGGTGCAAGGAGTCCTGTATCCACTCGTGTCACAATGATTTGTCTACACTTTTGTCTCCCTGTCTTGACCAGAGGTCACAGACGGGCAGCCCCCAGGCTGAACCATCAACAGCTGTAGCTGCAGTGTTTTAATTTTAAGTTCATTGCCAAAACTTATAGGTCAAAGGATTTCACACAAAAACCCAGATTCTTGGCTTCTCTAGAAAAGTCAGGGACCTGCAACATTGGACCTATGTTCCCACATGGCCATGACATGCCATCAGTGAGGACTGGGAATCTGTCGTCTTCACTTCTGTGGCTCCAAACCCCAGCGCAGTGCCTGGCCCATGGTAGGCACTCAAGAAAAGCTTATTTATGAAACTGGAGAGACCATACCAGGTATTGGGAAAGAGATCACTTCCACGAGTCAAGAGACCTGGGGTTGGTTCTGGATCAAGCTGACTCGTATGATCTTGGCCTTTCTCTCAGTTTCCTTTCCTCAGTTTCCTTTCCTTAAAATAATGATAGTTTACACTTCCCAGAGTTGTGGCATCAAATAAGAGAGAGGATGTGAAGTGCTTAGCACATACGTGGTAAATAAAGCGCAGTCCATGTGTTACTACTTCAAGAAACTTGATAAACATTTGCTCTCTAGGATGACAGGAAGAGTGGGAGGGAGTTCGAATCCCAGCTCTGCCACTCACTAGCTTTGCAACTTTGAGTGCTTGAGTTAATCTCATTTGGGCCTTAGTTTCCCCTAATGGAGATGATACAAGCCTCACAAGGGTTACTGTGGATATAAAATATGGACATGAATATTAAATTAATTCATTGCTAAAAGCACTTAGAACAAGGCCAGCATGCAGTATGTGCTCAACATAGGCCAGCTGTAGCTGTTACAGCCGCTCAGAGAGGGGTTAGACTAGAATTTCTCAGGAATCCTCATGGCTCAGAAATTCTCTGAGCACCTTAAGCCCAGTGACTCTCAGTCATTCAGCTGTTCTTTAGTCATCAAGAATGTATAGAAGGCACATGGGGCAGTGGGGTGCAGGGGATGGAATTCACCATACAAGTGTTTACCCTTGTTCTGGAAAGTTCCAAAATGCTCTTATGATGGTGCTGACTAAAATCACACCGAGTAGCAGCAACAAAAGGGAGAGAGTGAGTGCAGTACGGAGAATAGCCCTGTGAGGGAGGTGCTATTATCACCTCCTTGCAGATGAGGGAACTGAGGCTTTGGAGGCTGCCCCAGGTGTATCTCAGCGTCTTAGCTACCTGGGGCTGCCCTGGGAGGGTGGTCACTCGAGGGGTCCTTTAAGGGAATAACGGGGTCACTCAAGGTGAACAGGTTGGCCTGGAGGAGGGCTGGCAAGAGGGAAGCAGACAAAGGTTTTCTGCTCATCCAGCCTGAGGTGTCTGAGACAGACTCACATAATGTCACTGAAGATGAAAAGTGGTTAAGGGGAATGGAGGAGAGATGGGCCTTCACCCTAATACCACGAATCAATCCCAAGGAAAGAAAATTCCAGGCAACTTGCATTGTTTTGCTCCAGATTCAGAGCTGAAACCATCAGAGTCATTTGTAGAGAGAGAGAGAGAGAGAGAGAGAGAGAGAGAGAGAGTGTGTGTGTGTGTGTTCATTCTCCTGCACAAGGTTGGTGGCCACCCTAAGACACAGAGCAGCAGTGACAGGGCAGAATGTTCCCGTGTCTGAAGGGCACAAAAATCCTTAGCGCAGGCATCTTTGCTGAGGGGATGCTCTTCCCTTTAAGCATCACCCATCACAGATCCCAGGGGCTCAGTAAGAGTGAGTACAGGGGGAGCATTTGGCCAGCCTACCCTGATGATAAACCAGATCTGTCCAGATAAGCTTTCTCTCATTCATTCATTACACAATCACTTGCTGAGCACCTTCTATGTCCCAAGCACTTACCTGCTCTCTCTCTTTGGAGGTGGCTTCGACTAGGCCCATCTTTAGAGGCTGGGATGAGGTGACTTGCCCAGGCCGGGAAGATGGCAGGGATTTAAGTTTCTGACCACCTGACCACGAAGCAGGACAGACCCACCCCTGCCCCGAGTCAGCTGGTATTTGCGGAGCTTCCCTTTGTGATGGGCGGTGTAGTATGTGAGGTATTCTCTATTTTGCAGGAGAGCGAATGCACTAAGAGGAAAGTATAACTTCAAATTCCTGAGTCCAACCGCCCAGCTTCATAAAAGTTTACTCGTTTTCCCTTTTGTTCATAGACATCACTTTAAACACTTTCATGTTTTGGATTGTGAAGCTCATGACGTCCTTGAGCTTTTAAAATCAGCTTTCCCTACGGGATGAGGGGCAAGGACCGGACTTCTCGTTGCACTTCATAGTCGCGCTCCCCGGAACCCGGGAACTGGGGAAGCGGCAGGAACCTGCCTGGGATGTCAAATCGCCGGAGACGGCGTTCTCACTGCGGCCTGGGACACTGCGCAGGCGCCAGATTGCCGAGAGCCCGCCCAGACCCCTCGTGGGCGAACCCACTTCCAGAAGGACAGGGGGTGTGGCGAATCGGGAGGATGGGCCAAGCCAGGCTCTGGCCAATCAGAAAGCTTCTTTTATCACCTCTCTGGTTGCTTGATGTTAGAGCTTCTTCATCCCGGCACTCTCCGGCGGAGGGGGGCGGTCTGGAGTGGAAGTGATTGACATCAATTTGCAACCATTCGTCAAGTGGATGAACTTGAAGAGCAGATCTTCCTACAAATTGTATTGCAAAGGGAGCTCTTAGCCCCGCCCCCTCCCCCCACTGGGTCTCCGGGAGCCTTCGAGGGTGGGAGCTTTTAGTGGGAACCAATCGAGGGCCGGCGAGGTGGAGGAGGCGGGGCCGGTGGGCCACCGTTGCCTGGCGAGTGTGTTTGGCGGTGTGCTTGGGATGCTGGGGGCGGTGGGTTGTTTCCTACAGACCCGGGTTGGGCTGAGGGACTGGGCCGAGAGCGCGAGCCGCGTCCCTTCGCGTGCACCTTGCGAGGCTGCCGTCTAGGGCCTTGTGCCGGGCGGTCTGGAGCCTTCCTGCTCCTCCCACCCTCAGCGCCCGATACTCTCCCTCGGCCCAGCCCAGGAGGGCCAGGCCCCGTCCGTCCCCATCCCCACCTCGGCCACGGACCCTTGAGATCAACGGTCCCCACTTTCCCGGCCCAGGCCGGCCCTGGGCCCCGAAGCCCACCCACCGCCGCCTATAGCAGCCGCGCTTGCCTTCTGGTCCGTGGTAGTGTTGGTTACCATGGTGAAGCTGGCGGCCAAGTGCATCCTGGCAGGTGAGTCTGAAAACTTGGGCTTGGATACGGTGGTCTTCGGAGTGCAGAGCCTTCATAATTTATCGGGAGCTTTTGTTCGCGTAAATTGTCTACCCTCTTTCCCTTTCTCTATCCCAAAGGCGAGTTGCTGCAATTACTGATAGAGTAAATTACATTCGGCGTGGAAAAATTCTCTTCCGGAGCACATTTGTGGCTCCAGCTGATTTCCCCTGCTTCCTGTCATACTCTGAGACCACCTTCACCAGTTGAGCTGACTCATTAAAAAATCACTCGTTAAAAGTCTGGAGGAGCAGACTCGTTAAAAAATCAACTTAAGCAAACCCTAAGTGCTTCAGCTAAATAAACATCAATGACTTCAGTAGTCTTTACTATGGGATTTTTTTTTTCTGATCCCGTCCCCCCGACCCCATAACAGGGACAGGAGAGAGTAATATATAGTGACCAGAGTTTGCAAAAGGCACCTGTGTGTTGTCTTTAAGACTTAAATTACCGTACTAGCTCAATCTCAAGAGGATATAAACGTTGAGTCCACCAAAGGCAGGAATCCTTGTTTTGTTGACTGATAAATCCCGTGCACCCAGAACAATGCTTGAAACATAGCAGGTACTCAATAAATATTTGTAGAATGAATGAATATATGGCATACACATTTGTAGTGTTCCCCTTGTATCAGTCTGCACATTTAGGAAAACAATAGCTTGGATTAGAGACATATGACTACCCAACATGTATGTATTTTACTGAGCCCTTACTACATGCCAGGCACATGTATTAATATTTAATCATTTCACTGTAGCACACTGTGGGAAGAACTATATTGTTCTCATCTTACTGAGGCAATGAGAGGTGTTGGCCAAGTTCAACCTCTAGTGAAGGTCATACCCAGGATTTTAACCCCCAGATCTGCCCAACTCCAAAACCCTTAACTTGTGTTACTGTCGAAACCTGTAACCTTCCAAGGCTTCCCTGACCAGCTCAGGAAAGAAGCAGTGAGAAATTATATAGAGTAAAAGAGATTCCTTCTTTTTTATTCCTCTCTTCCAGACTGAAAATAAATCATAATATTTTAATGACTTCTAATTTGAAAATAAAAGGGTCACACAGAAAGATGACTGACAATATAGTACCTAAATCATACTGGAGCAAAAGAAATTAATGGTTTTCAATAGAGTCTCTGGTTTCCAGAGCACCAGGGGAGGCAGTATTGTGTAACAAAAATAATTCTGCCTGTTCCTCTTACTGGCTGTGTCACTTGGACAAAGCGCTTTTTTGAGCTTCAGTTTCCTCACAGATGAAGTGGGAACATTTTTATTTTCTAAAGTTAGATTCTTTACAAATGGGCTTCTCTCTCTGACTGTTCTTTCTCTTAATTCTTTTTTGATTCAACTTCCATAGTGGAGCTAACTTACTAAGCATTTTCTATGTGTCATTGTGCCAGACCGTTAATGCAGGTCGCCTCACTGAATCATCTTCACAACAACCCTGTGGGGGTCAGTGTTATTGTCATCCTCATCTACAGATGAGGCAGCTAGGCCCAGAGAGGTGAAGACACTTGCCCTGGGTCACACAGCTGGACACAGCAGAGCTGTGTGATCCAGACCCTGGGTCCTGAGCCAGCAGATCAGATTTCCAGGGCTTTGTTCTTAGCCCAGGCTATCCTGTCCTCAAGCCGTGCTCCTTTTTGCCCTTCTCTGTCCACACTCCCTGGGCACTTGTTTCACCTGATTTCAGCCACTGCCTGAGTAAGGGGTCCTGAACTCCAGCCTGCCCCTCAGTCTGCAGCCTCCTTTCAAGGCTGCAAGGGCATTTCCTTCTGAAACTTTCCAGGGACCAAAAGACCTCAGCCCAGTCAATCAGTGAATCAGCCCCCTTTACCAAATTCTTTCTCCACACCAGCCCCACCATGCATACCCTTACTGGTTAAACTGAATTCCTGTGACTGGCTTTTCTCTTATAACTCGTCGTAACCCAATATTCAGCTCAAGCGTTTATTCACTTAATAGATCTTTATTGAGCGCCTACTATGTGCGAGTCACCATGCAAGGCGCAGTAGGAATACCGAGATGAGTCAGCCCGGCCCCTACTGAAGGGAGAACTAAAATGCGCACAGGAAGTTACAGGGCAGCACGCATGCATCGAGTGCCCTTCGTGTGCCAGATATGGGAGAAATGCCTCAAGGCACAGACAGCTGCTACTTGTTCTGACTGAGATGAAGAGAGAAAGCAACACTTGATGTTTATCAATATCTTATTTACTTAAAAAACACTTAAGCAGGCCGGGCTTGGTGACTCACTCCTGTAATCCTAGCACGCTGGGAGGCCGAGGCAGGTGGATCATTTCAGCTCAGGAGTTCGAGAGCAGCCTGAGCAACAGCGAGAGCCCGTCTCTACTAGAAAATAGAAATTATCTGGACAACTAAAAATATATAGAAAAAATTAGCCGGGCCCGGTGGTGCATGCCTGTAGTCCCAGCTACTCGGGAGGCTGAGGCAGGAGGATGGCTTGAGCCCAGGGGTTTGAAGTTGCTATGAGCTAGGCTGACACCACGGCACTCTAGCCCAGGCAACAGAGTGAGACTCTGGCTCAAAAATAAATAAATAAATAAATAAATAAATAAGAACACTTAAGTAGTACTTACTATATGCCAGGTACTGCACGTATTAACTCATTAAATCCTCATAACAGTTGTAGGAAGCAAGTGCTGTTATTATCCCGTTTTATAGGAGTAGCAAGTGAGCACAGAGAGATTAAGTAATTGACTGACAGTCACGCAGTACGTTATGAAGCTGCAATCACTCCAGCGTCTGTGCCCTTGCGTGCTACGATATACAGCCTCCCGATATACGTGGGGATGACGATAGTGCCTCGCTGGAGGGTGGCTTTGCTAGCAGATCTCACAGTACCAGCAATGGTCCATGCGAGCCACCCAGGTGAAGACGAAGAGGGGAGGGATGACCTTCAGAGGCTGTGCAGGAAGGACACTCTTTGAGCTGTACCTGGCAGAGAATGGGCAGGATTTGTATTGGGGCTGGGGGAAGCTGCAAGGAAGTGGCCCAGAGGAATATTTAGGGACTGAGCAAACAGGAGTATATAGCGCCCAAATTTTGTACGAGGGCTTGCTGGAGAGTGAGTTGGGAGGTGGGTTTGGGCCGACTGGGAAGAGATGTCGGCAGTGGGAGAACCCTCGGCGGGTTTTGCATGAGGGTTTGACAGGATGAAAGCACTGTTTTATTAACGTGCAGGTCCGTCTGCTGATGTCAAGCTCAGGGTGGGTTAGAGCAGGGAGAAAAGGAAGCGAGAAAGCCGCCTGAGAAGTATTTTCAGTCAAGGCCCAGTCGTGAAAACAGAAAATGCATTCGTCATTTCAACAGAGGAATTTTAATATATGGAATTGGTTCATCAGGTGTTGGAGAAGTGAAAACGCAAGAAGGCAGCGCTGAGGCGACACAGAGTGGTGGACAGAGGTTGGGGGTGTCAGAAGCTTGAAAAAGAGCCCCAGAGGGCTGAGATCCAGACCTCTGAGGAAGGGGCGCTGCCCTACTGGTGCTGGCAGTCACCTGATGAATTCATTCGCCTGCGTGTGACGCCACCAAGTGGCGGTGATCACTAGGATTCATTTCCCACTGGAAGGAGCTCAGCCCTGTGTTCATGGCAAGACAAGACCAAACCAGTTCCGAACCGTCCTGGAGGGCCTGTATTTTGAGACTGCTTCTGGTACCAAGGACTACATAAATCAGGGTCCAGGCAAAAAACAGAAAGCGGGTATCTCAACAGTGCGAATTTCGCGTGGGATGTTAATTAAGCAGGTATTGGACGACTGGAGAGACCAAAGGGGACACTAAGGCATCAGGGCAGTAACTGCGGGAAGGAGCATTGCCTCCAGGGCTTGGCGAGCAGAGGGAAGCGGGTGGGGTTAGAAGAGCCTAGAAGCTCGGAGCAGGGGCCCTGGGAGCTGAGGTGCAGACCTCTGAGAAGGGGGCACTGCCCAAGCGGCTTGTCCCTCTGAGGGGCCATAATAAGGCTGGTTTGGGAGTGCAAAAAACGAAACCCAGGAAGCAGTTCCTGCTGCTGGGGTCACTTCTAGGGTAATGCCAAGATAAAGGAGAAGCAAAGGAAAGGAACAACTGCCTCCTCCCAGCTCCAGCCTTCCACTCTCTCTAGAACTGTTGGCACAGGAGAAATGTATTTGCAGAGTCTCCACCCCAGCAGAGCATGGAAGGGAGCTTGGGGCTGAGGCAAACCCAGGTAGGAGCTACCCAGGGCAGCGTCAGCAGTCAGCGAGGAGTGTGGGCTCGAGACACAGCAAAGGACGTGAGGGGTGCGAGGGAGACCAGCTGGAGATTGGGGAGAGGGAGGAGGAGCAGTCAGAGGTGCCGGGTTGAATCTGGGACAGTGGAAACGCGTGGTGGTGTCATGAACAGAAGGAATGGGCTAGGTGGGCAAACCAGTCAGGACGGGGGCATGACGTGAGCCTGGCAGTGATGAACTGAGATGGGCTGAAGGCCTGCCATTCTAGCGGAAACGGCCACAGGTTGTTGGAAACACAGAAGGGCTTGGGAGGGAGATCCCGCCTTGAGAAGTGACAGTCGAGGTAGCGAGAGTGAGTGAGACGGGGCAGACCAGGAGCAGAGAGCCCTCCGAGGGCAGAGGGGCAGGAGAACCAGGCCAGTGCAGGGTCACCACGGCCACAGGGACAGGGCCCGGGAAGGAGGGGCAGCTTCAGGCTGACTCACACCCTTCAGAGTTGTCTCGGAGGCTGAGAACTGAGAAGAGACTGCTGGACCGTCACGGTGACCTCACATCGTGCCTTTGCAGATGCCATCTTCTGTCCCGCAGACCCCTCCCTGCTGTCACCCCCAAGGCCCAGCCCTTGCCTCCAGGGAAGCCTCCCGCACTAACGAACCCTCTCCTTCATTTCTTTTTCCTCGATGCTCCCTCAGACACTTTGGTTCTCAGCTTGAGCGATTTGAATTTGCACTTGTCATCTTGTTGCTCTGCAAATGTGTTTATCAGCTATGTCGCCTCCCTGTGCTCGGATCCCTCCTCGCAGCAGCACAGGAAGTTTTTTGTAAGTGTTGGTGACTCTGACTGACAGTCGGAAGAAAGATTTATGAAATTAACCAGAACAAATCTGTGGGGGATTTCACTAGTGGGAAGAGCCAATTTCCAACTGGATTCTGGAGCAAAATTGGAGTTGGGAGGGTGGACGTTGTCAAGGCCCAAAGAAGCTACGTGATGCGCTCTGTTTGCCCTGAGATGGACGGGTACCCGATGACAGTCCAGGCTGCGATCGCTGCAGATGTCATGGAAGGCTGCAGTAATGAGGGCCTGTAGGGCAGCATTCAGAATGGGTCAGAAGTGGCCCCTGAGCTCTAGGGGAGGAGCAGGCCTGGTGGAGAGAGCACGAGGGTGGAGTCCTGGGCAGGTTACCCAGCCTCTCTGAGCCCCGTCTCCATCTGGCAGGGGAGGTAATGACACGCAGCTTGGCAGGGAAGGCATGAATGAGATTGTATGCGCGGGTTCATAGGGAGGGCTCGGCACATGTTGGCTCCCCCTGGGAAGGGGTAGCAAATAGAAAAGCCAGACCTGAATAGCTCACTCAAACCTGGGGGAGTTCACGTAAAACGAAATGCCACAGGTAGTCAAGCAATTGTCTTACAAGAGAAAATTATAGGTGGGAAAAGTCAAAGCTGAAAAGCGAAGAGAGCGGCAGACTGTTGAGAAGGGGGGAAGGAGAAGAGCCGGAGCCGAGTGTCAGACGGGGAGCGCAGGTGAAGAGCTTGTCCCGAACGATGCTCGCCGGGCACGAGGAGTGCAGAGGTGACTTCGCTAAGAACCCAGAGGGTAAGAAAGCAGAAAGCGGTGTTCTGCGAGGGGGCTGGATGATGGCGTGAGGATCAACGTAAGACTCTCACGTGAAAACAACTGGCAGCAACGGCGGCCGAGCACAGCCACGTTGGAAAATGGGGAGGGTGAAGGGGAATTGCAGGTGGGCAGAGAGAGCTTCCGGCACCCCAGCGGGCGCGGGAGCGACGCCAATTCAGTTGCTCCCGACAGTCTTGTGAAAGGTTCAGAGATCAGACTGAAAACTAACATAAACCTTGAGTTCTGGGGTACCCTTCTGGGACTATTGACCAACAAAGAAAGTCCAGGAGATAAGCCCAGTAGGTGTAAGACGAGCTTGGAGGAAGCGATCGCTGTCGCAAATAGAATTGTGGAGAGGCCTTAGGAAGTCGGATCCTCAGTGGCCACAACTGGGCACGCAGAGACGGAGATGGAATACATCACCTGGAAGTGGGCTTCAGGGTGGTGACCGTAACATCTGACTTATGATGTCCCATAAATGCAGGAACACTCTCGACCCCCATACTCCCCCCCCCACCCCACAAAATGAAGTATCGGGTGGAAGCTCTGAACTCAGACTGGTTCTGTTGTCAGGTGAGTGTCCATGTCTGCGCTGGTCACACTTCTTTACCTGCAAGACTTCAAAGTAAACTCAGGTTTGGAAGTGACAGGTTTTCCCCCTAGGGTGTGTTTCAGTGGAAGAGTGTCAGTTCTGTTTCCAGGGCTCTGGAGCCCTCCGCAAGCGCTGTTACCTTCTGGGTCAGCGCCTTTGGATGAAAGGCTGAGCCGTGCAGAAATGCGCTCCGGCCGCCGCGAGCTTTGCAGATGCGTCTCAGACCTCGCATCCTGCCCGCAGCCTCAGAACACGTTCTCGTGAGAGCCGAGTACATTTTCTCTGAAAACTCATTGAAGTTTCTGGCTTCTACACTAGTGCTGTGCAGCGGGAGATTTCAAATCAGTGATGTTTTTCTTCTCCGACCTCACAGGAGACCCAACAGTGGGCAAGACCGCCCTGGCACAGATCTTCCGCAGCGACGGAGCCCATTTCCAGAAGAACTACAGTCTGGTGAGCTGTGGGAGTTGAGGCCTGGCTTCAAGAGAAGGGAGCAGTTAACCCTGAGGGACTTTGCAAAATTCCTTGAAGAAGCCCTGAGAGGCCGATGAGAGGCTGGCTGCTCAGGTGACCACGTGGAGATCGTTTTTTCCCCTGGCCCTGGGTGAGGGGCTGTCTGCAGAGCAGACTGGCCACGAGCAGCTTGGCTGTCGTGAGTAGCAGCTTACTCAGGGGCAGGGAGGGGAAAGGACTAGTAGGTCCTCTCTGACTTCTGCAGTGTGAGCCACTCGTCACCACAGTGAGTCCAGAACACAAACCCATTGGCGGGGGACGTCCCTCCAGGGATTTGGGTGCTTGTGGTGTCCTCCTGTAATATGCCCCTCCCTCTGAGGCCCTCATGTTCTTGGTGTTCCTTGGCAGACAACAGGGGTGGATTTGGTGGTGAAGACGGTGCCAGTTCCCAACACGGGCGACAGTGTGGTGAGTGGTGCCTTACTCCAAGGAAACTTGGGGCTACCCCAGTTGGGCCCAGGGTCTCCATGGTCACTGCCATCCTCCCTCGGGAAGATGAAGTGTGAGAATGTGGCCTAGACTTGTCCGAGTATTTGGAAACAGAGTCGGGGAATGCGGGAAGCACACAAGGGAGGGACTGAGGAGGAGGAAGGCAGGAAGACTGGGACCTGGGCAGGCCCTCAAAGAACTCGTTACCTAGTATCAAGGTTCCTAACCTGCTTTCCTTTATGGGAACCTGGGACTCCTGAAATTGAATGGCAAGATGTTATGTTTGTCTGTGCTTCCCTGGAGAGGGTTTGTAGCTTTCACCAGATTCTTAAATAGATCTGTGAGAAAAAAAATTCTAAGTACCCCTGATGAAGGGTAAGATGGGTGCACAGGTAACCAGTATGCAAAGCAGATGGTGGTACTGACACTCAGACTGTGTGCCAGGGGTCAGAGGCCGGCCAGGGCATACCCGGTGCCGGCGGGGAGCTTTAGCAGGCGCTGAGGGGGGACTTCCTAGGGCAGCAGCACTGGGGGGCCCTCATGAGGGCCGGGGCAGGCTCGGACAGGGACAGGAAGGGTCATCCCTTGCCCTCTGTCTGAATCACACCTCAGCCATCCCAGAGTGATGACAGACCGTCCTACTTTAACCGCCTTCCCCAGGCCTACTCAGTGACCTCCTTTAAGAAGAATTGTTTTAAGATTTGAAAATCAATTTGGTTAACAAAGTGCAGAATGACCTTTTAGAAACCAGAGCACTTGTCGGCCTGTTTAGCATTCTGTTCTGCCAGGTGGGAAGTCAGCTTGTTCCCAGTATTTTTGCACTCAGGGTGAGGAGAGGTGAGACGCACACACAAAGTGCTGGTTGGCGTGAGAACCCGTTGCACTGTCTGTCTAGGCCTGTGGAGCTCATTCCTTTCCGCAGCATCTTTCTCGCGCCTGTCCCCAGAGCGCGCATGAAAATGTACACGCGTGCAGGTGCGTGTGTTTTGCCATGAAGACAAGTCCGCAGTGAGTTGAGACTCGTACCGATGCCTCATAGCCAGCGGTTTTCCCATATGGAAACTTTCTTCCTGGACATGCTTTTCTGATTTCAGGAACTCTTCATTTTCGACTCTGCCGGCAAGGAGCTGTTTTCTGAAATGCTGGATAAATTGGCAAGTAGCATGCGGTCTGTTTCCTAACCACCATTACCTCCTGCCAAAAGGTTTGCCCCTGACAGCGTTCACGCAGAAATGTCACTGCACCGTGGCCATCAAGAGAAGCTACCACGGCAGAATTCTTTACAGAATTCTTTACGGGGCCTTCCTCTAGCCTGGGACTTGCGGCCACGTGGGAGGGGTGGCTAATGCGCATAATTACCCCTCCCCAGCTCTGGGGTGGCCAGTTCCAATGCGCCAGTGCCTGTGGCTCGGCCCTCGCAGCCCTCCCACCCCGGGGCCTCCAGCTTTTGAGCAGCCCCTCCTGGTGGTGTCCTTTCCGCACTCCTTCTCAGCCTCCCAGCACAGCACAGAATGTTCCCTTCCCCTCTGGGGAGTGCCCCAGGGGCCCTGTAATGAGGCTTACCCCTTGGAGGGGGCGGCACCGGAGCTTCCCTGGGGCGTTCCACTGGCGCTTGCTCTGAGACGTGGCCCTGCTGCTGCCCAGGCGCAGATTCTCCCGTGCACTCCCCGTCCAGCATCCTGTCAGGACCCAGCTTGCTGCGCCTCCCGACGTAGCAGTTTCCTAATCTGGGCCATGAGCTGATTAGACAGAGCGAGTTCTCCAGAGCCCTCCCTGGCCTCTCCATGAACAGCCACATTGTAATGGAAACTGTTTTCTGCCCTTTTTTCTTGTCTCACGGGAGTGATCTAATGATAATAACTTCACACGGGGCTGGCTTCATGCACGATGCATGATGTTTACCAAGTGCCTGGCGCTGGGGCTGCCTTGCTCAGCAGAAGGGAAGATGTATTTGGGCAGGTCTGGCTACATGCCGCACATCATTCTCTCTTTGTCTCTCTCTGTCTCTCTCTCTCTCACACATGCACACACACACCCCCCACGGCCAGCCCTGACTCTGGGCTCTCCTACTCCAGCTTCCGCTTAATCCCAGGCCTGTCCAGGGCCCCCTCACTGAAGCCTGGAGGAAGGAAGGCTTCTTGAGTTAAAACCACGCTGGGGCATCTCCTGCACACACACAGGGGAGGTCAGTGTCTTCCAGCAAGAGTTCAAGAGTTAGTCAGTGGTGCGAAGGGATCATCAGTTTGGTCCAAGCTCCTCCCGTCCTGGACAGCACCAGGAGCTGCAGTAGCCTTGTGGGGTGGGGAATGAGCCCTCCAGAGCCCATCCTGGGCTGGCCTTCCAAGGATTGCAAAGGAAAGGGAATCCATTCTGGAGGAAAATGGATTCTCCCCGATACCCTGGGAGGTTACTGACACCCCGGATATAAACCGGCCTTTAATTGTGCAGGTTGGGAGTGCCCAGAAACCAGGGCATGGCCAAGAGTCACATGCACCAAGGCAAGCGTCCACAGCCTGTGCAGGGCCATCTTTTGTCCCAGTGGCAGGCTAGGACATCCCTGGACTCTGAGCAGCCCCTGAAGGCAACAGCGCCTGAGAGTGTAGCCCTGGCTCTTAATTGGCACGTCGAGCCCTATCCAGTTGTCGGTGTGGTTTGGATTAGGGCTGATGTAGACAGGAGAAGCAGAAACTGCCCTTTGCATTTTAAAAAGCCAGCCCTCATTAAGAAGATGCAAGCAAACAAGCTTCCAGGGACTGCTAATGAAAGGAAGGGCTGCCCAGCACAAAAGCATAACAACTCGCATGATAGCGGCCCTCTTCCTCGTAGGAATGAGTGGAAGAAGGAATAATTAATGGGACCAGTGGCTGGCGAAAGCACAGTCCTCCTGTCTCGGCCATCGTTGTTTTTAAAGCATATCTGACCTGAGCAAGTCACTTACCTCCCTGCACTCGGTTCTCCAGCTATAAAGTGGGACTATTCAGACCGACCCTGCCAAGTTGGGAGGCTTCACCGTGACGCACAGAAGCGCCCGGCAGAGAACCTGGCCCTGCCCTGCCACTGAGCGCGGCTCCCTAGTCCTTCCCTTGGGGGAACTGCTCGGCTTCTGCGGGTGTGGCTGTGTTCTGCCTCACATGCCCTTTGTAGTTTTCCACTTCCCTCGGCCCTCACATCCCTTCCCTTAGAAGGACAAATTTTCTCCCTGCCTTGAACTTACTTTCCCTGTTACTGACACATGCTCGTCTTGTCCCTCTCGCGCAGTGGGAGAGTCCCAACGTCTTATGTCTCGTCTATGATGTGACCAGCGAGCAGTCCTTCAACAACTGCGGCAAGTGGCTGGAGAAGGCACGGTCACAGATTCCAGGCACCTCCCTCCCAGGTAGGAGCTGCAGACACTCCGGCAGCACCTCTGCCCTTCAGTTCAAGAGGGCAAGGGCGTCGCAGAGGTAGCTGTGCGTGCTAAAAAGGGCCCCGGGGCTTCGAATTTGGTGGCCTAGATTGTACACTGGCTCTGCCTCCTAGCAGCCACGTAAGCCGCAGTGGGTTGGCACACCTCTCTGTCAAATGGGAATGGTGGCACTCACCTCGCAGGGTTGCGGGGAGACTTGTGCTGAAACATGAGTTGTTATTTCCGGAAAGCTACCCCCGGGGAAGAGTTCCTCGTTTTCTCCTTATGTGGGGTACAAGTAAACATTCAAGTCCTGTTGTCACTTCGGAATGCTTTAAATCCGTTTATTTTTCATCCCTATGTGAGATCAACAAATTCTCCTCATTACAGACCCGGGAAAGTGATCTCCAGAGACAGGCTCAAAAATCAGCTGCAGCTGATGCAGCTGGGAGCCGAACTAAATTACCTCTGCATCCCTGACTCCGAGCCGAGTCCTTAGATTAGTATTAATGACCATTTTAAAGTTTGCTCCACGTCCCAGGAATTATCACAAATGCTCACATAAATTCGGCCCTCGCCTTCACGGCCTTGCGGCCTTAAGGAGACAGAGGAGACAGATACACGTGAGTTCTGGGAAAAGGCGACCAAAAGCTGTGCGTGAAAAGCCAAGCCCACCTCTTCTCTCTGTGGCCCTCGGGGGCCAGCGCGAGAGACCCCTGGCTGTCCCTGTGCGGGTCACCCCCTCGTGTCAGGCTGCGTCTCTCATGGGAGTTTTATGGCTGCCAGAAACAGTGTGCTTGCTCTGTCGGTCCTCCCAGACCACTGCGCTTCATGCCACGTTGTGGTTGTTTCTGTCGAGCAGGTGTTTTAGTGGGGAACAAGGCAGACCTGGCCGGCAGGCGAGCGGTGGACTCAGCTCAGGCCCAGGCGTGGGCGCTGGGCCAAGGCCTGGAGTATTTTGAAACCTCCGTGGTGAGTACCTCTGCTTGCTCGGTGGCCGGGTCTGGACTGGGCCTCTGCTGGACGCGGTTTTCCCATGACCTCACGTCATCGAGCTGTGATTCCACCGTATGTGGAGTCTCATTTGGAACCGATGTTTACGTTCTTAACCCCGGATCTTTCTCAGTAGAGCAGCAGTCGCGCACGCGTTATGGGACGGCGGGCCAGCCGGCCAGCCCTGGGAAAGTGGTCTCTGAATGTGTAAGAAATACAAGTGTATTGTGCTCCATGATCATGACCCTTGACGTTTGCACGAGAAATTATGGGTTATGGTGGTGTCGGAACATTACTGCCTTCAACCCTCACATCAGTCCTGTGTACCAGGAGTCAGCCCCGCAGTTCCCATTTCAGGGTTGAGGCGGTCAAGTGACTTGCCCGAGGTCGTGTGACCAGTGAAGGGTTGAGCCAGGACTAGGATTCGTGGCTTCTAATTCCCACCAGTGCTCCCTGTCCTTGCTGCAGCCCCAGGGTGACTCCAGGCCGCAAAGTACCCTCCAGAAAAATCAGCAGGAGTCCTCAGTAGTGGGAAGCCAGCAGTGATTTGTTACTGGCGTCTTTAGTACACCTACATCACGATTTTGGCCGTCTAACACTGTGGACTCTGCTTCCTACGTTTGGGAGTTTTGAAGTCCCAGCCTCCCTGCAGCCAGGGTGCAGGCACGTGACCAGATTGCCCCAGACACCTTGTGTGACACTTCACTGGGATGGGTGTCAAGTGAACATTCACCCGCAAGAGCAGGTGTCCCAGAAACATCCATCTCAGAGCCAGCAGAGGCAAGGTACTGGCAGCCGTGCCCCTCGCCAGAGTTGCTGGGGAGACCCACTAGGCCTGGCACAGCACTGGTTGTAACTTGGACCTCTCTGTCCTGATTCTTTGGCCCAAAAGAATCAGTGGGCTAGTTACTATCCTGGAGGAGTCTTCTACTCAGGCACTTCTGTGCTTGCATCTGTGAAACTTGACCGATACTTCTGTTCAGTTGCTGTGCAGGTTGGAACTTTTAAAAGCCCCCCACACGGCACGCTTCCTTAAGAAAAGTGTGGCAGGTAAACGCAGGGGCTCCGACCCTCGATGGAGAGTAGCAGTACAGGTAGCATGGACCCGGCATGTTACTTAACCTCTTGGTGCCTCAGGCTCCTCACCTGTAAAATGGGGATAATAAAATACATCCCTCATTGAGTAATAAATATGAGAAGTAAGGTGATGAATACAGAACACTTAGCACAAAGTCTGGTGCACAGTAAATGTTAGCTTTTAGTATAAATGTCCCCCCTAATAATCTTGTTTATACTGTTATTACTTATTAAATCCTTGTATTCATAACTTACGCAGAGAAAAACGTCACCCTTGCCTCTGGTCCAATTATCACAAATGCTAAATTAATAAAGTTCAAATTAGCGAGCTTCTACTGCATAGAAGGTTCCTCACCCTTTGTGCAGCACACGTTTGAGCAAGGCAGTAAGCTGCAGTACCCACAGAAAACAATATTTCAGTATTCCCTCTTCCTCCATTCACATTTGTGAATTGTCCTCTCACCCCAGTATCCCATATTCCCCAGAACTCTTGATAGGACTCAAAAATTAAAACCCACTTCCAACACATGAGTCACCAAAGGCCACTGGGCTGCGTGTTTAAACTCTGTTCAGGTGTTGAAACAAGTGGGTATAAATTATGCTGGAAGAGGCTGCAGTTAAGCACTTGATATTAACTGTGCAAGTTAACTAGTCCCCCCTGAGTTGACGCTCACAGAAGCGCCACTGGCAACTCGGTTAAGAAAGCTGTAATTAAAAAGGAAATATAACCAAATGCGGTCTGAGATGCAGCCAAGTCCCACGCCGAGCCCGTCTCCTCTCTCTCCTTCCTGAGTGCAGTAGTGGCGATCATCCTGCTGACCCACAGGAGGTCCCTGTGTGGTTCTTTGACTTTCTGACACTACTCAATATTTGAAATTTTCAGACCAAAAAAATTAAAAGGTATTTCTTTAAACAGAAGTTAAATTTTTTAAAAAATTATTCATCACTATAAGGAGCTGGATAGTATCAAATACAAACAACTGCTGCACAAACCGTCCGTAGGGACCACTGAAGGCCTACTGTGTGCTAGGTGTTTTGCACACATCAGCTGTCTAGGCTTCACGACAGCCCTACCAGGCAGCACTCCTGCCCCCGTGGTGAGGTGGCGAACAGCCTCAGGAAGTGTGTGCAGCGTTCCTGGGCCGCACGGCTAATGAGGGCTAGAACCAGGACTAGGACTCAGGCCTTTCCAGCTTAAAAACTTGGGCTTTCTAGAAAGGGTACTCTGGCCTCCCACAGAGCCTGCCTGGGACTCTCCGGGACAGAATTCTAGGCCAGATTGAGCACTAGTCCGAGCCAGCTCTAAGGATGCTTCACTCTAACAGACACTCTACAGGTGTCCACACTTGTGAGCGAGAGTGTGATTAGTCATTTGACAGAAGGGTTCCTGTCACTGGCAAGCCTCTTAGTGCCTGTGGAAAACGGTTCGGTTTCCATGTTTCAGCAGCACTCCACCGTGTCTACAGAGGCTCGCCTGCACTGGATTCCTTTTCATGTCGGGTTCTCCCAAGACCGCGCTTCGGAGAGCTTTCGAATCCGTTTAGAAGTCCTTGTGCATGTGCTGTGTAGGCCTCATTCTCTTTGTGTTCGATATTACCTCTGCTTTTGACAGAGGTGGTGTTTTATTCTTTGACATTTGTGTTGCCTAGGACCTTACGCTGTGTGCAACCAGAGGTGCCTGGGAGGTATAACTGAATCCTTTCTTATGGCCAGCTGAAGGGTGACGGCTTTCAGGCCCTCGGCAGTTGCGAGCTCAGTGTAGATGCTCGTCTCGGCCTTACACTATCCACTCCTGCCTCAGCACACTCTTAGCGTTGCCACCGCCATCCTTGCTCTCGGGCAGCTGTTTCCTTTGCTTAGGATTTCGCTTGCTAGAAAGTCCAGGCGACTCTCTCCATGGGACCTGGTTTCCTTTGCACGTTTCTCATCCCGGCTGGCCTCGTGGACAGGCGGCTCTTCTCAAATCAGGGAATCTGGATGCTAGGCTGGCGCTGCACCAACCAGCTGGGCCACTTCACCCCCTGGGCGCCAGACTACTCATCTGTGAAACAAAGGCACTGAGCTTGATGACTTCTGGAACATTCTTCACTTTGGAATTTCTTCCGTTTCATTTGGATGTTTCGCTCCCTCTTATCAAGGCTGTACTTCTGCCAGCTGCCAAGGATCATTTCAAAACAGGTTCTTGTGCATTCATAGCTGGAGCTGCTGTCTTAAAAGTAGTGGGTTCTTTCTTCTGCCAACTTATTTCTCAAAAAAAAAAAAAAAAATTAAAATCACACACTGGCACACAAAAAGGATGGGAGAGCAGCAGCTGTTTTCTTCCCTCTGCAGCCTGTGCATGCTCACCCTGGAGGGCCTGTCCCCTGGCGGCCCTCTCCTGGCCTGGCCAGCCCCGGCCTCACCTTGATTCTTTCCAGGCCTCGGTCCAGCAGCAGCCTGGGCCCCCCAGACATCAAGCTTTCTCTTGAAAGCCTCCCACTGACTCCAGGTGAGGGAGAGGCGCCCCTCCCCAGGGGAAATGCTACAGCCCTAGCCACTTTCTTGACGTTCTCTCCTCTGGCTTCTTCAACCCTGACCTGGAGGTAGAGAAGGACCCCCCCCTCACCCCATGTCTGGCTCTTCCTTGGGAGCAGGGGGCTCCTTGCCGTCTGTTATTTTGTTTTGCCATTTGGAGCCTCCATCAAAACTGAGTGAGAAAGGTCTTGTTTTAACATCCTGTCACACATACCGTGAGAGTGGCTGAAAGTGCCGACTCTATAGAAACAGACCTGGGCTGAGGCCCCAGCGCCACCATTTGCAAGGTGTGCGGCTTCCTGTGAATTACCTTAATCCGTCCGCGTCTCAGTTTCATTCTTGTAGAGTTGGCGTAAGGACAGTACTACCGCAGATGGTGCGGTGAGGAGTGAGGCAGAGGGCGGGTGCGCCCGACGCGGGTAAGCGTTGAGTGAGTGCTGGGGGTCTTCGATGGCTGGGAAAGTAACGGCCGCCTTTCTGAACCGTCTCGACAGAAGGAGATGGAGAACTACGAAGCGCCCTTCCACTGTCTGGCCAAGCAGTTCCGCCACCTGTACCGGGAGAAGGTGGAAGTTTTCCACGCGCTGGTGTGAAGGGGTGAGCGGAGTGTTCCGCACGAGGGAGCAGCGAGTGCTGCCACGAACCTGGCCCGGGCTCCGCCTCCTTGGAAGAGGAGAGAAGAAGGAATTGCCTCTGTGCTTCCAATATATCGTGACGGCTTTAAATAAAACTAGGCGACAGTGTACAAGCAGCAGCTCCCTCCGTTCTTGGCCAGGGCAGCCCTGGTTCCATTTTGCGCTTGGGCCGCTGCGGTGCCGTCGGGGCCAGAGCAGCCCAGGAGCCCCTCTCGGAACCCTGGCAGCCCCCCTCCTGTCCTCGCCTTGCTAGAGTGGGTGTTCCTGCCCACCCCGCGCGCCCCAGCGACTGAGTGTGCAGGGCTCCCTGACGGGGCCTTCCACTGAGAAAGCAAACCCCACATAGGGTTTGGAAAGGGCTTGGACCAGCTTGTGATTTCCTGTTAAAACGCTCAGCTTGGAACTTGCCCGGGAGCTGAGATGGGGCTGATGGCCTCGCCTATTCTAACCATTCGGTTTTGCTGCCTGCTCCCGGGTACCCAGATGCCAGAGCTCCCTTGACAAAACAGTGCCCTCTGCCGGCCGGCCTTGGTGCCTGTGTCTTAGTGGAGGGCCAGCCTCTCCCAGCTGCCGGGAACCCTGAGCGCGCAGGGAGCCAGAGCCCGGCCACTTTCCTTTAATGAGCCGCCTCTCAGGGAGCCCGGCAGCATCATCCTTCTCTGCACTGAGCTGGACTGTTTTCCATCCTGTCTCTGCTGCCAGATTAATCTTCCTAAAACACCAGTCTCGTCGTCTCACTCCCCTGATTAAAGACCACAGAGGTTCCTCGTTGCCTTTTACATCAGCCTACGGCTGCGGTCTGGCATCCAAGGCCTTCTCTGACTGTCACCTCCAGCATGGGGGGGGGGGCGGGGGGGGCGGTCTTGGCTTCTTTCAGCCCCTGTGCCCAGAGGGCCTCATCGCCCTGGGGTCGGGGGACGTGGTGCAGAGATCACCGGCTCTAGGGTAGACAGACCTAGGTTTGTCCCGACGATAGCGACAATGATGGAAATTACTCTGGCTCCCGTTTGTGACCCGCCATGTCTGTACACGAGCTAAGCACATCACATGTATTAGTTAATTTCGTCCTTACAACGTAGCGTCTGTTGTCACCCCACTTTTATAAATGGAGCTGGAGTCAGAGAATTTCTAAGAAATGCAGCCGAGGGATGGCAGAGCCAGGATCGTGGATGCTTGCGCCACCTCCTGAGCTTGGCCAGGAGCAGGTGGAGGCCAGCCTGCCTCTCAAGGTCATCGTGAGAAGTGAAATAATGGGTGTTTGGGCATCCAGGCACCTGGCATCAGCCAAGGTCAGGCCCTCGCTCCCTTCCTCTTCTGTCACTCAGCGTGACGCCACGCGGCCACGGCAGTCTTCCTGCCGCGTCACTCCTTCAGGAAATAGGGCCTGCGATGCGCCGGGCGTTCTTCTGGGCACCGGCGACACCAAGCTGCTGTTCTGGTGTCACGTGCTCCAGAAGGGAGGCCCACCGTAACCGAGGGACGTGGAGGGACGCGTTTCCAGTTGCCCCAGAATTGGTCACTGTGGCCCACAGCTGTGGGCAAGGAGATGCTAAGTAAACAGCTTCCTAAAGAGGTCATGGAAAGTTAAGGCCAGGCCCTTTCCTGTGGCCTGGTAGAAGCGGCCGCATTGGCCTGGCTGCCGGGAACCGCCCCCGCCCCTCGGCTCCCCACTCTTCCCTCCGTGCAAGACCGGAGTGGCGCAGAGAGAAAGGACTGAGGGTGGACGGTGCTGGCGCGTGGGCGCCCCTCCCGGCCCCACTTTCCCCTGCCCCCAGAACCAAGCGAAGGAGGCCCCCGGAGAATCCTGGGACCGAGGATGCTGCCAAGGAGAGGAGGCTGGCACGGCACACCCCAGCCGGATGCTCGCTGAGCCACAGGAACACGGTGCCAACTGCAGGCACAGGGTGGTGAGGTGTCCTTGGGGTGCTCAGCACACATCCCCAGAGTCGTGCTTGGCTCGCTCTGGGGTGATCCCGTGGGGAGAGGCGTGGGGAGAAGCTTGCACCAGCAGCGGGAGGGCAGGGGCTGTATGCGGGAGGGGGCAAGCACATGCTCCCAAAGAGGGTCCTGTAGGACACGTCGGAGCAGTCGCGCGGCCAGACAGGCGCTGGGCACGGAGCTGCCTCCCACCTGGAAGAGCGCAGGGGCCTGTTCCACGGGCAGGCCTGGAGGGGGACGTGGCCGCCCGCTCCTGAGGACACCCCAGCAAAGGAGGAGGCGCAGCCCCGAACAGCCAGGCACTGTCTCCACAGAGGTGGCAGCAGATGGAGCCAGGCGAGGGGCAGGCCTGTGAGGACACCTGCGGCTCACCCCCAGCCCCTCTGTTCCAGGTCCCCTCTCTTCCAGGAGAGGAGGAAAAGACCTTGCTCCCCTCCCCACCCTTCTGTAAAAGAGGTTTAAATAAAGACTGGGAGTTTTGAACTGGCCTGGTCTGTGTTTTAATGACTAAGTGCCTAAAACGTGTTGGACGGACCCAGCCCGAAGGGGCCTCAGCAGAGCACGACACAGTGAGGCAGTTAGGACAAGTAACATGGGTTAGCTTTGGAGCCCACTGAGTTGAGATTCCCTGGTAAACTGGTTCTACAAGTAAAGAAATGTTCCAGATCATTTCAGACAATGCAGACAATAAAATGGAGCTGTGATAGGAAGTGATTTGTGGGGTAACTGGGTTGGGTGGGCAGGAAGGACCCTGAGAAGAAGTGGTATTTGAGTTGAGATGTGACGGCCACATGAGCATCTGGGGGACGAGCCATCCAGCAAGGACGGCATGTGCAAAGGCCCTGAGGCACGAACAAGCTTAGAATGTCAAAGAACATAAGGCCATAGAAGCCATCATCTGTTGTGTGCCAGAAAAGCAAAGGGGGGCGATGAGGGCAGGGGCCACAGTGGGAGGAACTGGGATTTTATTCCAAAGACAACAGGAAACCAGTGAAGGACAGACATCATAGCTTTTTATCCTCATAGTGCCGGCACTATTTGGGAACCCAGCAAGTGACTGTTAATTACCTCACTTGCCTGGAGACCCCGTTCTCAATGAGCAAACATTTACGAAATGCATCCTGTGTCTGCAGGCTTCATTCTTGAATGAATGTATTTGCTGAGTGAATGCTTAAATCAAGCATTTGCTGAGCACCTACTGTGTGCCGATCCCTGTTCTAGGTGCTGATGATTTGTCAGTGAATAACACAAAAAACCCCACTCTCGGGGCTTGCGTTCTAGAGGGATGAGGTAATCGAACAGGTAAACGACGCAGCCTGTCTGGTGGCAGTAGGGCAGGGGTGGGGAAGTCAGGGAAGACCTCACTGCGAAGGTGACATGTCAGCAGGATTTGGAAGAGGTCAGAGCACCCGGCACTTTGTAGGCGTGTGTGCTTCATTGCCTCCAGAGGTGGAGCTTGACCGCCTCCTTGCACAGGGCCTCAGTGAGACAAGCACGAGCCGTGTGCAGACACTGGGGGACGCAGAGGGGACTAGGACTCTGTCCCTGCCTGAGAACCGCATGGATTGCAGGAGAAAGGTGAGCCAACGCTTGATTTCCAAACTCCAGTGGAACCCAAAAAGTGCCCCAGCCAGCCTCTCCCAAATGCCATGGGAGGGCAAAGAGCCACCCCTCTGTCTCCTGTGGGATCGAGGACGAGGGTTCTATTCTTTGTCCTCCAGGCGGTCCAGGGCCGGGGCCTGGCCTGGCCTGTTGTCCTCCAAGGCTCCGTGAAGCCGGCCCTTCTGCAGCATCTTTGGCTGCCTCTCAACCTCACAGGGTTCCCCTGCCGAGAGGGCGGGGAAGCCCAGGTGAGGGGGGTACACAGAAACAATGCCTTTCCTGCTGAGTCCTTTGTCGGGGTTCCGCCACCACAGAAGGTTCCCCCTTCAGGCGTGGATGGTACGGGAGGCAGCCCCTCAGTGGGTTTCCCTGGACCCCGTGGTTCGCCATGACGGTGTTTGCCTTGAGAGTAGCCCTGTAGTTTTCCATGGCTGGGGAAGGCACGTTGGTTAGACTGTCTTCTGCGAGGAAACTTGGGGGCAGGAGGCAGCCTGCCGCAGTGTCTATAAATAAAATGCATCCATTTTCTTGCTAAAATGTTGTGTTTTTAAAAATGGAATATTGAAAACTAAAAACTTCCCGGCCCGAACTAGGGTGAGAGTAAGCACAGGTCCAATTATCCCAGGGTGGGAACTGAAAACTGTGCTAGGCCACCTCTATTGCAGGATTTCTGCCCCTGCTGCGGATGTGGTTTTGCACCTGTGCTTCCCATCCCAGCCTTCATCTCTGTGCAGACCCTGCCGCACACTGGGGATCAAGGACGACTGAGGTGGTGCCCTGGAGGAGCTCCAAGTCTGCTGGGCAGGGAGGGTTTCCGGGGACCTTGCAGGGAAATAGCTAGTGCTAGCCCGGGAAGAGAATTCCAGACAAAGAGAAGCAAAGCATGTGCAAAGGCCCTGAGGCATGAAGCTGGGGGCCCTCTTGGGGGACTGCATCCAGTGCAGGGTTGGGGGATGGAGGGGTGCCCAGCAGGTGAGGGGTTGGAAACAAGGACAAAGCAAGAACATGGAGCTTTTCCTACCCAGAGCAGAGGAGTTGGGCTTTTTCCAGAAGGGAGTGGGGAGCCATTAAAGGGTTTTTACAGAAGTGACTCACCTGGATTCCCGCTTTAGGAAGATCAGCCTGGAGGAGTGGGAGGATGGGGTGGGAGAGGAGGTACCCGGGGGCAAGGAGAGCAGGTCCAGCCAGAGCTGATGGGGGCAGGTTGGGACAAGGTCTTGGCCATCTCCAGTATTAGCAAAAATTGGGGAAACATGTTTTCAGCCCAACTTAGAGTTGTCTTCACCCCCGACACACCCGTTCTTTTTCCTCAGAACACCAATTGATTTTTAAAGTGTGTTATCCTTTATTTACTTCTGAGACTGAGAAAACACAGAGAGAGTGACTTCTTCGGTTGCAAATTGTTGGTGATGGAGCCAGGATTAAGAACTCGGGCTTGCCGGCCTCTGTGGATCGTCTGATATTTGTGTACACGAGGCCCGTTCACTCTCCCGCTCTGCCGGTAAACAGAGCTGATGATATGCAGAGGATGATGGCAGAGAGCGCGTTTCCCCCCTAAAAAGGCAAGAAGACTGGGAAGGCTCATTAGGAGAAAATATTGAACGGGCAGTTTTCGAGTTTCACCTGTCACGTGAGGGGGAAAAAAGGACATTTTCACCAAAGCCGTTATGTAACTGGTTCTGAAATCGAGGGGAGTGACAAGGCAGGGCGTGGGGGCAAGAAGCCGGGAGAGCAAAGACAGGGTGGATTTCTGGAGAGCAGGGACTGCCTCTCACACTCCTTGTTGGTCCTCTAGATGCAGCCAGGGTTTAGTGGGAAGATCACTGGCTTCATATCAGAAGAGTAAAATTAGAATCGCAGCTGTGTGTCCTTGAGCAAGGCACTTGCCCTCTCTGATCCTCAGCTTTCCCATTTGTCCCATGGGAATAACACCACCAGCCTGACCAATTTTTTGCTTGTGGATTATGATATGTGAAACCTTTTAAAGGCATGATACAGTAAATGCCCAATTCATAGTAGTGATTTGCAAATTTTCTGCAGCTATTGCTTTTTTGAATGAGTATGAAAGTAATGTATGCTTATTGCAAAAAAAAGAAAAAAGAAAAAGTCAGAAACTCCCGAAAAGTATAAAGAAGAACGTGGAAATTATTCAAATCCTACCACTCGGAGATGGCCACCATTACCACGAGAGTGCGTGTACTTCCACCTCTCTCCTCTGCATGTAGAAATATGTACGTAGTTAGAAACCAAAAAGACGTGATAATGCCGTATACACTATTTGGAAGTTATTTCTTTTCACTTAACACTATCTTGTCGACATAGTTTATCTGGTCATCTTATTTCTTTTGAAATCGTGAAAATTGTAAAACCTACACAAAAATAGAGAGACTAGCACAATGAACACTCACTTAGCAGACAGCCAGATTCAGAACTTTCAAGATCCTGTCGCACGCGCGCCATCCTGTACCCACTGCCGTTATTGCTGTTATAACAGCTGAAACCAAGTACTGGCTCTCCAGCCATGAGCCTCTAAACCAGCGACACGGTCGTTGTCGGACCCTAGTAAAATTAACAGTAGTTCTTCAGGAGCATCAGCTGTTCGGTCCACATTCAGATTTCCCCATTGCCTCCAAAAGGTTCTTTTCCAGTCGATGTGTTACAGGACCACGTTAATGATTTCCTCTTGAAGGACACCAGGGTTCCAGGTGGTCACTCATGAAAAGCGCCAAGGGCAACATCCTTTTGCATATATTAGGGGACCCCTGTCCAATTATTTCTACATTCTGAGAAGGCACTTTCCGAGTCAAAGCCTACCTACTTTTTTGAGGCTTTTAATAGCACTTGACAAATTGCCCTCCAGAGAAATTGTACCAATTTACACTCCCCCCAGCAGGGACGGGCACCCCGGACAGCCCCTGGGTCGTTAATGAAAGGAAATTAGAGGGAGAGAAAGCGGGTGGGGGTGGGCGGCAGAGAAAAGGAAGAGAGGCCTGGAGTGAGAGGGTGCAAAGTGGCCCCGGGGGGCTCTCCGTGCCCCCGCCCAGGGCGCCAGCCTGCCCGAGCCCCTGAGGAGCTCGGAGGACCAAGGGTACCAGCCAACCGGCGATTGCACCAGATTAAGTCTTAAAGCAACGATTCAATCGAGACTGAGAACAAAGCTGAAGCAAAGACTCTTCGATCCATTCTAATTAGGAGCTGCCTTTCCAGAGAAATCAGGAGCAGGCTGCCACGGCTGAAGGCAAAAGAGGGGAAAAAAAAATAATAACTGCCGCAGCCCAGCTGTGCTCAGGGCTTGTCTGTTTTCCTAAAATCCCAGGAAAGCTGGTCCACTGCGTTCACAGTCCAGGAGGAGCCTGCTGTTCTGAGGGTTGCAGGATTCAGCTCATCTCACCACCCAAGGCCAGGGCGCCTTCCGACTTGCTAAGGGGAGACGGAGGAGCCCCACGCCTGGGCACACCGGCCTTGCTGCCACCACGGCTGCGGTTGCTGCTGTTTTGTTTTGTTTTTTGTTTTTTGCTATAGCTTCAAAAGTTATTTATTAATTTCAGGTTTGAGAAGAGTAAATAAAATTAAGATACATTTGAAGCTGGGCTCTACACACAGAAGTGGGGAACAGGCTGGCCTGGCCTTGGCAACCTGGGCTAAGTCGGAGGTTCGTTCCTAGGCGGACACCACGATGCTTTGCTTGCCTTGGACGCACACTCTCCAGCTTGCACGTACGCTGGGTACGAGTGCCCGGAAAAGAACTAGTCCACGGATAAAAATGACCTAATCTTCAATTGCCCAAGCCATTCCAATAGGAGGCATCCACTATCCCAACATAAGGCCTACACTGAGTTCACGGTGCCAGGCCCAGAAATTCCTCAGGCACCATGTGATTTGCAAGATGATATTAAAATTAAGAGCATGCAAGATCCAGGTCATGGTGGATTCTTGCTGGTATAAAAGAATGTTTTCAAGCAAAGATCAAGAAAGTTTCATGAACAAGTATCCTATTCTAAGAAATGTACATCAGCGGTTCACACATTGTATCTCCATTTTATTTTATATGGCAGCTCTTTAAAGTGGGTGTTTTGCATCCAATTTCACAAAAGAAGAAAGTGCACCGCAGAACAGGTGATATGACTCACCTGGCTTCCCTCTGACACAGGCCTCTCCCCGTGACCCAGGGCTGACTCCCCAGCATCTCAGCCGTTTTTGTCTCCACCCTTTGCCTCATGGTGGATTGAAACAGTCGCTCCATTTCCCCGGGGGGTGTTGGGGTTCAGGAGCTGCAAGGAGGGCGTGAGTAAGGGGAGTAACCCTTATGAGCCCCCCGTGGGGGCCAGGATCTCCTCCAAGTCCTCTTCAAGTAATAAATATTTTCTTCTCACTCAACCTGCACGACCACCCCAGGGAAGATGAGGCAACATTTCCGTCCATGCAGAGGACACAGCGGGCCTGTGACCTGCACCCGAGAGCAGACTTCCAGGAATGCCCACAGCCGCTTTCAGGCACCTGTGAACCTCAGAAAACTCCCTGAGGGAGCCCGGGTCCACCCCCGCAACCTCCCCGCAGCAGCTTCCTGCTCTAACAGGCAGAAGGTGGCGATGCCCCCGCCCCGCGGAGCGGAGCGTGGAGCTGTTTTGCCCACACACGGCGTTCGGGGCTCTGGAGTCAGACAGCTTCTGGGGGCAACATTTGCTCAGCCCCTTCCTCACTGGTGACCTCAGGCAAGTCACGATACCTCTCCAGAACCTAACATCTCCTACCTCTGATGTTTGCCAAGGACTCAAAACATGGCGATACTCGTAGAACACTCAGCCCCTGCTGGCACCAGCTGCTTTCATGTTATTAGTATTGTTGCCGCTGCTGTTGTTGCCCTATCCTAGATAATTCCAGAGTTGACACTCCCATCCTTTATCCAAAAGGGTTCTGGGGCTGCAAGGCCTGGGCCCCCCATGAGTGGCCCTTGGGAAGAGTGGCCCCAGAGAGGCCTGGCAAGAGGCTGGAGAAGCCTCAGAGTAGTAGTAGTAGTAATAGTAGTCCCTTAGAGTCCCATGGTTCTCACTTCTTGGCTTTGCAAGCACAGCAGGCAGGCAAGAGGGGCCTAGTGACGAGCCCCAGCACAGGCCCCAGCTGCACTCGGCTCTGGCTTTTTGAGCACCAGCATGGGCCAGGCACTGCTCTTGGTGCAGGCTCTTCGGGGCTGGACAGGACAGGTGAGACCCCTCTCCTTGCTGCACGGAGCACCCATGCTAGAGGGGAGGGATACAGAAAGCAAGTTAACAAGCACACATATAACCACACACTGTAAAACCTGCTTGAAAGAAAAGACTAGAGCCCTCTGAACAAGACTCCAGAGGAGACCTGTGAAGGAGAAGGTTGCCCAGCCAAAGCCTCTCTGTTGAGATGTGGAGGGTGGGAGTTGGGCAGGGGAGCTGGGCACTGTGTGTCAGCCATGCGGGAACAGCACATTCAAGGGTCCTGAGGCAGAGAAGAGCCTGGCAGGACGAAAGCCTGGAGCTCCTGGGCACTGCCGGTGAGAGGAAGTGGTCAGAGTGCTTGGGTTGGGGAAGGGGGTGATGTAACTTCAGAGTCAGGGTGAGGGGAGCAGGTGTCCTCTGTGGTTCCGCACTCACTCCTTGGCTCACAGTTACCGAGCAACAAGGCTCAGAGCCGTGCAGGACTCCCTGGGGCCGGGACAGGAACCTGTGCTCTTTCCGGCCCACCCAGCGGCCTCCCCCAGACCCCCCAGAGCTTGGCTGATAGGCAGCGCTTCCTGCTCAGCCCCCTGCCTGCCACCCAGGAAGGACCTGGCCCACGCCTGGGCCCAGCCCGTGGATGTGGCGAACAACCCAGGAGGCATGTGGTGTGAGCAGTGGACAGAGTCGGGTGGGAACTCCGGATGAGAACGGCGGGCGCCTGCACAAAGGAGAGCGCCCCTGGGCATCTGTAGAAGGCAGGAGAGGCGGGGTCAGAGGGAAGGAAGGAAATTCCACGGAGTCCTGGCTCCACCACTGCCATTGTGTATGCTCCCCCGGGCCTCGGTTCCTGCCCTCTGGAAAATGGGAGGTTGGATAGGACCATTGATGCTGTCTGTGATAACGCAGCCCCCGGAATGGTGGGAGCAGCAGACACACTTAGGGATTACCTTGGGCAAGTCTGTCTGACCCTCAGTTTCCTCATCCGTAAAATGGGATGGGCCCCACACCACTACCCAGGTGGTTGCTGAGCATCCACCCGCGGCGAGACCCGTAGAACACCCAGCCCGTGCTGGCACCATCATTGCTCACACTACTGGACACTGGGTGGGCGTTCCTCCCTTGCTGGGCCCATGGCTGGGTGAGACGTGCCGTGGGAGCCTGCAGGGCACACGGGGGGAACCCAGCCAACACGGTGCTCTGGCTGCGGCAGCCCCATCCTGCAGCAGCCCCCAGCCTGCAGCAGCCCCCACCCTGCAGCCAGAGCTCTCAGCAGGGCCTCCTTGGCTGCCGTTACTCTCCTGAGATTCCGCACGGCGCTGGGGCTCCCATCCCTGAGAGACAGTGGCAGACGCCGGGATATGGGGGCCCTGCCCAGGGCTGAGCCTGAGTTAAGGTGGGGGTCCAGCTCTCCCCACAGAGCAGGGGCAGGCCTGGGGCCCCCCAGCCCACACAGAGGCTGTAAAACCAGCGCAAAGGCCTGAAGGAGGCGCCCCCCGGCCCCCGACCCTCTGAAGTGAGAGATGGAGGGAGGGAGAACCATGTGGGGCAGGGGGGCTCCAGGACCCCCAGACTGCCAGAGCTTGGGTGGGCAAACCTCGTGTTGTGTGGATGGGGAGATGCAGGCACAAGGTGTCCCAGCACACAGCAGCTCACACACCGCGCCCCTCCTTGTGCAGGGCTTGCAGGGCTAAGGCCGCCTAGGCTCAGAGAGGGGCACGACTTGCCCCAGCCACGCGGCCCGCTGGAGGGAAGGCAGACGCGCCCCTGTTCAGCTCTGCCTCTGTGCCTGGCTTCTTCCCTCCTTCCTCTCCTCTAACCCTTACAACAGCCTTTCAAGGTGGGCGTGATTGCGCCCATTTTACAGATGAGGAGACAGAGGCTCGGAGGTGAAGCCGACTCCCAAGCACACAGGGAGTGGCAATTGCACAGAACCTCTGCTCATTTGGTCACAGGCAGACAAGCAGGTTCCCAGGGAGGACGCCGTGCTGGGGACGTTTGAGGACAGGCCTGCAGGGAAGCAGCCACCTCGGAGGGCATTTCTCAGGGCTGCAAGTAAAACCCACATGAGAAACACTGTGACTTTTGGGAGCTGGAAATGCCAGCCACGGGGCTGGCGCAGATCCCCCCCAGGGTGTGGGGTTCTGAGGTGGGAGAGGGCCGGGTAACACCCGACGGGGCACTTACTGAGGGCCGGGAACACAGCAGCCGTCAGCGAATGCTCTTTGGGGATGACGATGGAGGTCCCGCAGCCACCACAAGCCACCCAGGGAGGGGCTCGCTGTGTAGCCAGGGGCTCCCCCAGGCACCTGCAGAGCAGCCCAGACCCTGCCACTCTCCTGTCCTCCTCCTCCCCACCCCACCCCCCGGTCCTGCCTCGGCAGCACCACAGCCCGGGGGACCTGTGTCCCCCACACCCTGCACCACTGGCCTCTTGGGCTGTGCCACACGTTGCCTCGTCCCATGCTACCAGTGCCCCTGGCTGGGTGAGCTCGGCCCCTCCAGGATAGCGGGCAAGGGCAGCGGAGCCCAGTGGAGGCAAAGGACGAGAGGGTGGGGCCGGCAGCCCCTCCAGCCCCGTTTGGATCCTCTCACTTGCAAGACCATCTGCTCAGCGGCGTGGCGAGCGCAGGGCACTGGGGCAGACAGCGGCACCCGCCTGGCCACGTGCTCGCCTCTGGGGCCTGCGCTGGCCGGTCAGGAGGTTGGGCCGGCCTTCCTGCTGCAGCTGCCAGCCCCAGCTGGGTAAGGGGGTGCCAGGCTCCTCAGTGTAGGCCCTCCCCAACAGAGATCCTGGAGCGGGATACAGAGGGGACTCTGTGACCTACGGGAGGGACAGGGGGCATGGGGAGGGGAGGGACAGAGGCAGGTGGTGTGTGTCCTCCTTAGAGAGACGAACACTATGCACTGGCCGCATGCTGCCCCCCAGAGCTCCGGAGACCAAGGAGTGAGCTCGTGGCTACTGCCGGGTGGGTCCCCGGGGCGCCCAGAATGACCCTCAAAGCCCCCTAACCATCCCCTTACATCTGCTCAGGCCGCTTTAATCCAGGCTTGCCCAGGTCACCAGGGTGACCCTGTCCCCACATCATCAAGACATGTCACTCTGCCTGCCTAAAGGCCTTCGAAGGCCTCCTGTGCCCGTGGGTTAGTGACCCAAATCCTTGCCCTGGCCTGCACACCCGCCTCACCAGCCTCATCCTCCCCGTCCCCCCTCACTCTCACACACACACACACACACACACGCACACGCGTGCACACACACACACACGCACACACACATTTTTGGAGCTTTAGTTTCAAAGACCTTCCTTCAGTTCTGTGTTTCCTCGCTACCCTACAAACTCCTTTGTGCCTCAGTTTCCTCATCTAGTAAGTGGGATACTGAATAGTGTCTTGGTTTTTGCTCCTCCAAAAACAGGCTGTGAGACAGATGTTCAGGAACAAGCAGTTTATTTTGGAGGCGCCCCCAGACGTAGCATGAGGGAGTGGGGAAGTGAGACGGTGAAGGGAAAAAAGCCAATAAAGTGTGCGCTGATGCGGGACACCCCTGTGGACAGCAGGGCCGCCATCCCCTGGGGGCCTCTGGAAGGCTGCGTGGGTAGGGCTTGCCTCAGAATCGCCCCAAGGAGCGAGGAAGCGGGGGTATGTATCCCCCAGGTCCTGTCAGCCATGGGTGAAGGGAAGTATTAACTCCAGGCACTTCAGCCTGCAACTTCCAGGGCTGCAGGGAGACGCGGGAAGCTGCCAGCAAGTATGAGAACTGTCCTCAGGTGACCTCTGGGGTGGGCTGAAGGAATAGGGCAGGACATCAGCAGCCTCTGCTGCAGTGCGTGTCTCTCATAGTGTGGTGCAAATTAACCGACATAAGACATGGAGAGGGCTTACCGTATTGTCTGCTACCTGGCAAGACTCAGTGAGTCTGAGCTATATTATTAACAATAATAATAATGTCATATCATTATTAATAACAATGTCATTATGCTCCCTCCCACCTCGGGGCCTTTGCCCAGGCTGTTCCCCCGCCTGGCACTCCTCTGCCCATCCCCCCTCCACCGGGTTAATGTCTGTTCATTCTTCAGTTCACAACGCAGATGTCACCTCCTCAGGGAAGCCATCCTTGCGCCCCTGGAGTAGATCCAGTCTCTCTCCCTTAGACGTGCTCAGAGACTTGCTCTGCCCGTTTCTATCAGAGCATTTAATCGCCGTTGTCACTTTAAATGCGTTTGCATGATGGTGATTCTCTGCTTACTGCCTCCTCTCCTGCAGGACGTGGGCTCTGTGAGGGCACAGGCTGGGACTGTTTCGTCCAGGAAGCCATGCCCAGGGCGGGGCCCAGCGTCCACGTGCGGGCGTAGCCTGGAGTGGCACTGGTGGGCAGAGAGAGAGGAATCTGAGGGTCAGTGGGGGGACAGGCACAAACCGAATATGACACAATGAGGAGAATTCCAGATTAAAGCGATCTGTGAAGTAAATAGCTCCAGGGCATCCAGGAAAGCCTGATTCAGTCCTTTCTTCAGTGACTATTTTTGGGATACCTGTTCTGGAGCACAGGCGGGGGTACCGATAAACGAGACAGACACAGTCTCTGCCTTCATGGAGCTTTCCATCCCACGAGGGCACTGGCGCACGGAGCGTGCAGAAGGGGACCTGGGAGAAGAGAAGCAAAGTCAAGGGGGAGAGGTGTGCAGAGACAAGGGTCAGCCAGACCTGCTTCGTTTTCCTCCTGAGCACTCAGGAAGACTACATTTCCCAGCCTCCTTGCAGCGTGGGGGTCACGTGACCAGCTGTGGCCAATGGAATGTGAGAGGAAGTGATGTGAGGCACTTCCTGGTCCAGCCCACAGAATCCTCCCCCACCCTCCTCCATACTCTCTTCCTCGGCCTGCAGAGCCTCAGAGCAAGCGTCAGCACGCTTCTGTAATTGCCAGAGGGCAAATACTCCAAGTTTTCTGGACCATGCGATCTCCGTCACAGCTCTCAATTCTACCCTTACAGCGCTGAAGCTGCCAGTGTAACTGAATGGGCGTGGCTGTCTCTCAATAAAACTTTATTTACAAAAACAAGTTGTAGTTTGCAAACCTCCATCCTAAAGGATGGTGGAGCCCCTGGGCAGAAGGCACCGGAGCCCCCATATAACTCCCTGGAGCAGACCCCACCTGCTTCACCCCAGCCAGCTTTCATTCAACCGAGTGAGAAGTAAACTCTTACTGTGTTAAGACACTGAAGTTTGGGGGTTGTTTTTATAACAACTAGAATATCCTAACTAATACAGAATGTCACAGAGGTAATGACATTCATCTTGGGCCTTGACATCCATGCTCCGGGTGGGCAAGAGGAGGACGGCATTCTCAGGGAAGACGGAGCCCACGCGAGCCAACCAATTGAAGAGTGGAATATAGTATGGAAGATACTGGAGGGCGCATGCTGCAAAAGGGACATAAAGTGTGGTCACGGGGAAATGGAAACTGAACGTCTGAAGGACAAAGCAGGGGAAGGAGGGAGAGAGATTTATGGTGCACTTGGCCGTCTTGCTATCCCCCAAGACACCTTGCATTTCCCTCCTTTTCTGTCTGTACCGTCACCCACATGGCACCCCCCGCCTGGCATGCCTGCTTTTCTTCCAACTGCTGAAGTCCCACGCTTCCTTCAGGACTTAATGAAATCCTGGCTGGCTCCACTGTACAGAGAGGCAAGAGGGCCTATTAGCAAGAGTACAGACTTCAAGGCCAGATAGTCCTGAGTTCAAATCCTGGCTTTGTCACTGACGAACACTAAAGAATGAACTATTAAACATAAAGAAGCCAAGACTTGCTCAGTTTGAAAACTTTCTTCATTCTCAGTCTCTCTGCATGACAACTCCCAAAATAAGAAATGACTTCCAGGCAAAGATCAAAGCCAGGGTTACTATCAGGAAAACAGTTTAATGATGAATCCAAGGGTGTAACTACAGAGCCTTTCATCAAGACTTCAGAAGAATTTAAGGTGGTGCCTCATAAACCCTTTCTAAGGATCTTAACGGGATTATATTGAAGACCCTTTCTGTTAAATAATAGATCCTCTAAGAATCACAAGGGCAGCCTTGCCAGGAGCACAAGACGAAATAGAGATTTTGGGGTATGGCTTTTGTCTAATGGAACAGATTATAAACTGATTCATGAGAAACCCACACAACTTTTTTTTTTTTTTTTTTTTTTGAGACAGAGTCTCAGTCTCTTGCCTGGGGCGAGTGCCGTGGCGTCAGCCTAGCTCACAGCAACCTCCAACTCCTGGGCTCAAGCAATCCTACTGTCTCAGCCTCCCGAGTAGCTGGGACTACAGGCATGCGCCACCATGCCCGGCTAATTTTTTCTATATATATTTTTACCTGTCCGATTAATTTCTTTCTATTTTTGGTAGAGACGGGGTCTCGCTCTTGCTGAGGCTGGTCTCGAACTCCTGAGCTCAGAACGATCCGCCCGCCTCAGCCTCCCAGAGTGCTAGGATTACAGGCGTGAGCCACCGCGCCCAGCCCCCACACAACTTTTAATGGAACTGTTTTGGCTTTACGGATGGGACAGAGAGAGCACCAGATGAAAACAGAGACTTTCGCACCATAAAATCTTTATGAGCAGGAAGCAGGTTAAGAAAAACTACTCAGCTGCAAACACTGCATTTTTTATGGAAATCCAAGAGTGGTTCAAAGGAAGGAACCAAGAGCCCAGAGGGCGGAGTCAAAAGCCAAGAACTTTCTCCGGCGGTGGGACTGAGCACTAATCCAGAACTGGCAACATGTGCGCAGGTGGATTGCAGAATTGCTCTGGACCAGTGACCGCTGTGTGCCTCCTC
>RJWJ010014462.1:0-37864 GCA_004363605.1 Indri indri | reverse complement strand
TATCAGGAAAGGATTTACCTGCCTTTGGAGCTGTTGGAATAAAGTTATTCATGACTGACCCAAAACAAAATCAATCAGAATGCTTTCTGTAGCCACGTTTTCTGTCAACAAGAAAAGAGTTTTACAGAAAAGAATGAACAGATGTTGGAGAGTTGCCGCTGAAGTACAGATGATGGATAAGAGAGCACACAAGGACAAATGAGGTCCAGGGTCTTGAGCCGATAGGATTATGTCCCAGATCATGAGAAAACTTTGGCTTGAGATCTGATCCATGATCTGATTTCTTAGAGGATTCACAGGAAGATGGAAAACAAACAATATATTTTCAGTTTTAGAAAAAAATAAGTCTACAGAGTGATTCCTGAGACTTTAAATCAGTGAGAATGCTAAGTGCAACAGCAAGGTACAGGAACACATTTATGAAATACTAGCGGACGTGAGCAAGTGGAAGATGCTGGCATCACCGAGAGCCAACCTGGGTGTGCAAAAAACAAGTAAAGTTCCACCTTATTTCTTTATTTGATTGCAACACTAACCTGAAAGGTTAGAAAAATGTGAAATGGATGGTGTACCTAGGCCCCATCATTGGGTCCTTAAGGACAAAAAATAAAATAAACTATGTATTAGATTTTGTTCTGTGTAAGAAAACCCGTGGTTGTTTGTATGTGGAGTAATAAACTAATTAATTTACAGTGGAATGGTTTTCTCCATCTTGGTGGATGTTTTTCTTTTCTAATATTCCTAATATTCCCCAAATTTCCTTTGGTTGAATGAATTCTCCCCATCTATGAGAAATCCCTCCCACCCATGGAAGCCAGGGGAGTGGGATTTTTCCTTCTCTTACCCTGATACCAGGAGCAAGGCTCTGACCTAAGCCTCACCGAAAAATGTGACTCAGCATCCCACCAGCAAAATGGCATCAGTAATGTCAATCTCGATGTTTCTTTGAGTAGAGAGACTGAGATAAAATTAGATCAAGTGTTCAAAAGAAGTATTAGGTGCCCAGAAAATGGTGTATATTTTTCAGATTGAATGCTTGAGAAGACCCAACAGATTTCTATGAGATTATTTCTGGGAGCATATAACTCCAAGTAAGGAAAATGGTAACAACTACGAAGGCAGTAGAGTAAAATTTGTGTGTTTAGTACAAGGAAGGATGGATACGTCTGGCTACAGGGTCTGTTTCTGGCCACCATGAAAAGTAGGCCCAGTTTGATGATAATACCTCAACGGTTGTTGTGAATCCTGTTTGCTATGAGGGGAACACCTGGAGCGAGGAGGAACTTTTTAAAGTATTGTACAAAACCCATTGGCCACAAAAGACCAAAACGATTTCTTCTAATGAATGAAAGAAAGAAAGAAAGAAAGAAAGAAAGAAAGGAAGGAAGGAAGGAAGGAAGGAAGGAAGGAAGGAAGGAAGGAAGAGGAAAGAGGAAAGAAAGAAAAATAAAAGAAAGAGAAGTTTCCTGCTTGGCCCTAAACTATCATAATCAAAGACAAAAAATGCAAGATCAAAAGAGAAAAACTGTTGGAATCTTACATCACTATGAGATTATTTAAAACTTAGTTTCCCTTACATATAAATAGTTCCTATTAATCAATTAAAAATGACCAATAGCTGAATAGAAAACTATGAAGGAATATTGAGATAATTCACAGGAAAGGAAATATGAATAGCTCTTGAACACATGAAAAGATGCTCTATGTCATTCATCTCAAAATAAAGTAAATTTAAAACTACATGAGACAGCACTCTTCACATCTAAGATTGATTGAACAAAGACAAAAATAGTTCCATAAAACAAAATGTCATGTCAAAGAGACTTTGGAGAAACAGAGGGTTTGACAGTTTAAACTGCCACAACTCTAGGGATGACAATGAAGAGAGCCTAAAAGTCTACAAAGATACACATATTTGATTTGGATACTCCACTTTAGAAATTTATCCTACATGCTGTTTAAAATAGCATAATGCAAACAGCAGATAACCTAAATGCAAATCCACAGAGGAGCTGTTAATTTTGTTGTCGTCTGAGTCCTTTTGGATTGCTGTAACAGAACGCCATACACTGAGTAGATTATAAACAACAGAAATTTATTTCTCAGGGTTCTGGAGGCTGGGAAGTTCAAGATCAAAGTGCTGGGAGGAAAAGGTTTCTATACATCTTCTTGCTATGTCCTCACATGGTAGAAGGGGCGATACAGTTCTCTGAGGCCTCTTTTATAAGGGAACTGATACCATTCATGAGGACTTCATCGTGATGATCTTATCACACCCCAAAAGTCCCACCCCCTAATGTCATCGCACTGGTGATTAGGTTTCAACGTGTCAATGTGGGAGAGGACATAAATATTCAGACCACAGCAGTCATATTATGTTAAATGCAGTGAATAGGATTGGATGCAACTGTAAAAAGAATTAGAATGTTCCTTATGCACTGAAATAAAATGATCTTCAAGACGCATTGCTAAATGAAAAACCAAGATGTGAAATAGTATGTGTTATGAGCTGTTACATAGATAAAAAGGGAGAAGGGATTTTTTGTTCATTTTAGCTACATATTTATAAAATAATTCTATAAAGATTTACATGAAACTAACAGTATTGATTGTCTATGTCAGAGGAACTGAGTGAATGGGGGACAGGGGTAGACGATTTTTAATTTTAAATCCTTTTATACTGTTTGATATTGAGATTCATGAAGGTGTTACTATACTAAAAATTAAATGCAACTAAAATAGGATTTTATAATGAAATGAAATATACTCTTACTATATTAATCATCCACAACGCTCAGCAAAGTCGTAGGCATTTGGTAGTTACTAAATGAATTTTAAAGTGGATGTACTAAAAACACATTTTAAAATGGGAACTAGCAAAGCGTGTTACCTTGGACGAGTCTCTCTTTCACTCATTCCATTAAAATTGTGGCAGCCTTAACCAAATCTGACACTGTCCCTGTCTCCCTAGAGAATCTACAATTTATTTTTCAACCAGCTGCTGATTAAGGTCCATATTAAAACACACGTAAAAACAAACAAAAGCAAAAGCTAATAAAAACATTTAAGAAATAGTCTGAGGATTTCATTTAGAATTATAGTGATACATATTTAAAGAACAATGCCATTTTACAAAAGATGTTCTATGTTAGAACATGCTACATCTCTCAATTTAAGTCTTCTTATATCTTTCAATAAATCTTCATCATTTTCTTCATCTATTTTTTACCTTCTTAGTCTTATTTGCATAACTGGAAAATGAATGGGGATAGTAATAGCTATTTTATCTTGTAAGAGTTAAATATTAATAACAGAACACATGTGAATGTAGCTGGCAGTTTCTTGTATGAACTAGTTAATAAATATTACTTATATCTGAATCAGCTTACATTACAGAAATGTTCATTTGACTTTTAATTCCTCATCGCTCACTCTTAATTAAGGGGCAACATTTACACATTATCCACAAAGTACTCCTATAGGGTCTGGAATGTGTTTCTGGACCACTGAAGTGGATTGTTTGGAAATGTCCCGCAAGTATAAGCACAGAGCCATACTGGGAAGACAGGAAATCAGGAAAAACTGGAAATTTGATAATCTCCTCATGATTTAAAGCACAGTGGGAATCAAGTGTTCATCTGTCAGATCGATTCCACATTAATTCTCCCACAAAACTTCCTGGAAGGGATTGAAGTTTTCGAAATTCCAAAGACAATGGAGACAGTGGTGATTCCAACCCATATAATCAAATAGCGAAAACCTATTCATAGGGAGACACTAAAACTTTAGGGGAGCCAGAAATTCAGAAGATCCAGTGCTGGTTCTCAAAACTTTATGCTCATACAAAACTGATCATTAAAAAATTCATTTTAACTCATCACAATTTTGTCAAATGCCTATCATTTCTCAGAAATTAGGTTATGTACCTTGAACTGTTTTGCTTAATGCAGTTATTTTACTAATTATGCTTTGATCTTTTTACCTATTTTCAGTTGAATTTTTAATCATATCGCTAGCCTAATACCTAATCGAGATATTCACATCAAAAAATGATAGAATGTTTTGCTCTTGACCCTTCATGAAAAATAAAATGAATATTAAAAAGGGTCCTCTTGTAACAAAATTTTATTGGCCCCTGTCAGAAAGCACTTGAAAGGCTAAAGTATAGAACTGGCAGATCTGAATTTTAATTCTTAGGACTAGATTGTTTTGGTGGGTTAATTAACTTATTTGAATCTCAGTTGTCTCAACTATAAAATTACCATAATTAAGGGATAATATATAAGGAAGTGTAGGTGGAGGCCTAGCACAACTTTTAGCACATAAGTCCTCCTCCCATAAAAGCCCCACTATTGGAATTTGAAATATGGCCCTAATATTAAGAGAAAATCCATAACCCTGTGTCTCTGGTTACTGTCAACAACATGGTCAATTTTTCTACTTCCCTGTGCTCACTTTTATAATCCACATTATGAGATGCTATTTACAATTTTTGTCCAATTTTTTTTAAACTATATAAAAACTGAAAGGGTGATAGCAGTACCAAATTAGAAATAAAGATGGTACTAGCTCACACCATGCCATTTCATGTCAGTCACACAATAGCAAAATTGCTCTATCATCCTCTATTAAAATAGCTAACCAAAGGAAAGGCGGGTGGGAGGTGAGCACGGCATTCTGTTGGTAGTCTCTGAGAACTGACATCATGTACAACATCATCAAAAGAAACAGATAATTTTCTGCTATTTACCTCCAAAATGTAACAGCTCCTGGGCATAGGGTGTAAATAAATAGATGCATTTAGGAAAGCCTAATTAACACAGATGAAAATCATTACGGTGGCTCCTGCATTTTGCACAAAGTGGTTATAACTACCTAGTGATACATGTGGTGTTACTGGATGTGACTGAAATGTATCCAAAGGGCACAATGAGGAAGAAGCACAAAAAGCTATGAGGGGAAAAAGAAAGGTAACCTCCAACGTCCTGCATCCCCTTGGGTGAAGGCCAATTTGGTTTTGAGGTTATTGTTTCTTTGCTTTTAATCTTTAGGTATTCTTGGCCAAATTTTCCATCATTTTTCTTTCAATGCTTCCTTCAACTCACTCGAACGTGTACCATTTGGAAACTTCTAGATGAAAAGGAATCGGACACAAAAAAGGTTGCACCCTCATAGATTTTCCATGGAGAAAATGAATATATTATGGATATGAGATGTGGAGGGGGAGGTATATCAATATGTAATTCTAGGGAGGAGGCGTCATCCTCACACTTAAGGAACAAGTTGACTATAGTGAAGATTGAAATACAGTGCAAAAAACTATATACAAAATTGAACTGTATCAAGGATTGAGGGGACTCAGGCTTCAAACAGTTTATCTAGGTAGTAAGAACCGTAAGATTTCTTAAACTTGGAGAGGGTGGGCGCAAGGGCAGGGGTGTGGGGGAGGAGGGACCTAAGCACCTGTCCTGGGCTTGATGACTCCCGTAGCATGTAACCATGGCAACGCAACTCCTAGCTTCCACCAAGCCCAGCTGTAGGTGCCCTGGAGGCAGAGTGGAGATTTCAAAATAGCAAACTCCTGATTACCAACTGAACACAGAACACAGTGGGACTCCCTCACCCACCTGTCTTTAAAAGAGCCTATCCTATCCTGCCCTTGACTGAAGTCACAACTGGAAAGGTAAAACGAAAGAAAACTGTCCTCCGGGCCCATTAGTTTTGTACAGGGACCCACACACAGTCTGCCAGAAGACACAGCTAATCATAGCACAATAGAATATGAAAAGTCCCCAAAAATAATGACACCAGAAGACAGAGAAGCAATGCGAGGAGTCATAATAATTATACCTCTTGGGAAAGAGTTTCTGTGAACTTTTGAAACGGTTCCTCCATTTTTCATTTTTACATGGCATACCCAGTGGGTTTCAAATCCCAGCCCTACCATTTACAGAGCGTGTATCCTTGGGCAAATCATTTTATTCATCTTCCTCTCAGTTTCTTCATCATTAAAATGGGATTTAATTTAATCTACTTTACAAGGCTGTGTGAGGATTATCCATAAAGTGTTTGGACCAGTGCCTGGCACACAGTAAGCATCAAAAAAGTGTTTGTTGTTATTGTCACTCTTTGAATAATTATTGAATTTAATTTAAAAAATAATATATTAAATATAATATGAATGTATCCTAGAAAATTGGGAGAATATGAAAAAAATTGACAAAAAATTCTGTAACTCTACCACATTTTACAATGCATTGCCTTCAAGTTATTTTTTAAAGCACAAATAGAAAGTGTAAACACGTACATTTTACAAATTTGAGTGAGTATATAGTTCTGCTTCATATTTTTTTATCCCAGTGTAATTATTCATAGCTCTGCCTTTTACTCTCTGAGTATCCGAGTTTAGATGATAAGTTATATGGTCACCCTATTCATTGATATATACTATTTGAATCCTATGTTTTATTTAAAGTCTGACAATGGCTACTTTTCAAGACATTAGACGGTATTATAAAATATTATGTGTAGCTGAGTTCAATTCAGTATATGGTTGAACCATATTAATCAATCATATTTACAAAACAAGCAACAAAAAATGAGGAAATAACATTACCAAATGTGAATATAATTCCCTTAGAACTAAATACTCTCTATTTGCAGAGCAGAAAGTCTACAAATAGTATCAGAGATGTATATTATAGAGTGTTGATTAATTTATCTTTTTAAATCCATGAAGAAATTTGTGATTATTCAATAAATTCTGTTGGGAAAGTGATTTTAACTTTATTTAAAAAATATATTGTTCCTAATGTCAAACTACACACTAACATAAATTTCAGACATGACTATACATAAGCATGCATCAAAATATGAGATAAATAATAAAGTATACACATAATGAAATTGAATAGCTAAATTAATTAAATATTTAATTCATTTCATGGTAAGGAAAGCACAGCATTATTTTTTAAATAATAGGTCCGATTATATAAAAGGCACAACTTTCATATGTTTCAAAAAGCACCATAAATAATAAATCAAAAGTATTCAATATTGCTGGTAATCAAAGAAATGCAATTTAAAATATTGGTAGGGTATAATTTTCCATATAAAGTTAACAATTAAAACAAAAGTATCCAATGTTGGTAAAGGAAAAATTGAAATCAACCTTCTCATACTATGCTCATGGAAATGTAAACCAATATAACTTTTCTGGAGTTATAAAAATGTATCAAAAGTCTAGGATTTAACCTAAAGAAATAATCTGGACCTCAAGGTACATAGACTTACGAATAATGCCTGTCAATCACTGTAATCATGCAAAATTGGAAACACGCTAAATGACCCACCATAAATGATTGGTTAGATAATTTATGTTACATCCTTAAAATGGTATAATCTTTAAAATAACAATTTAGAAGAATGTAAGATTACAAAATGCTACCGGAAAAAGCTCATGATACACTAAGTGGAGAAAAAAATGCCAAGTTACAAAATATATAGAGAACGATCCAATTTTGTAAGGAAATGAATATATTGTGAACAAGATGTGAACATTTAGTTCTTCCTACAGATTTGATTAAGATGTCAATATAATGGATAATCAATAACGAAGTATGAGAGAAATCACCATCTGCGTAATTTATAAAGGAAATAATCTAGAGCCATTCCATAACATTCGATCTCCCTCTCTGACTTTGAAAATATCAAAGGGACAGGAGGACAGAGATAGAGAGGGCCATCTTTGATCCTGGCAGTCTGTGGGGGGACAGAGCCAGGTGGGGAGCTGTGAGAGACAAGGACACTGTGCTTCCCTCTGGCGCCATGAGTCCTGCTTCCCCTGTATTGGTTAAAGCCAAATACATATCCATTACACAGAAAAAGTATGAAATCATTGGAATGATATACACTAATTGATTATTAATGGTTACCTGAATCATGTATGTCTGGAGAATTTTTTCTTTTCTGTAAATAAAACTATTTTCCTAGTGTCTAGAAATGGTGCATTTGCATGCACAGTTGTTAAAAATTTGGTGTTTTGTACAGTTTAAAAGTGTAGACTTGAAGATGTTAGCATCAAATACATAAAAATTTCACAGACCTGACAACACTGATGGGTTTTACAAGATTCATGAGGACATGGTCAAACTCAGGTAATTCTCTGTAACTCCTTCTCATGCAAGGACAGAAAAAAATGGCAATAAGAGTGACATATTTTACATATGAATCCATTTTGCTAACAATGTTTTTATGGTTCCTTGAAGGCAGAGTAATATAGCAGATCCCAGCAGATCCCAGTCTGGAAGATACTCCGTTTCTATGGGGATTAATGTATGTGTGGATTAATGGACCAGGGGCAGGTGAGGATTAGTTTATGCTTCATGTTCTCAAGAATCTGTCTTTTTCCCATATAATTTATTAATGGAAATTTCCTTCCCAGGACCACGTTGCATACCTCAACAGAGGGCCCTTCACACTCTGGTATGAATGGTACTGGTATAGTTGGGCAGTGTGCAGCTTGTACAACAGTACACAGCCACAACACTCTGGGTACAAAGCTCACAGCAATATTCCCTCCTAGATGAAGCCTTTCCTGAGCAAACCAGATCTCTCCCTCCACTTTATGTGAAATTTTATTGCCCTCCATTTTTATATTCTCTTAAGTTGTCACATGTTCTGTGTGTGTGCTTGAGTGTACTTGTTTGTACATTTTTATTTCCTTTATACAGCTGGAAGTATCTGATGTCAGGTAATAAGTCTCACCCTTTTTAATTCCTGGCAGCACCTGTCTCAATGCCTCATACACTGTGTAGTGATTAAGATGACAGTTGAAATAACAGACACAATAATGATAATAATAGACAGCGTTCATTGAGCTCTCATCGTGTCCCAAGCACAACATGCTCTGAAAGAATTGTTTTATTTAATCCTAGCAATAGCTGTGTTACAGATTAGTAACATCTTAATTTATGAAGAAGAAAATCAGCCTTTATCAATGTTAAGCTACTTGTCCAATGCCAAACTATCAGTAATATCTTGAATAAAAGAGTGAATGAAGAAAACATTTCAATCTCTTACAGACCTTACATCCTTTGGAGTCTATAATTCAATTTAAATAAACGCAGTGTACTAGATGATAAGTTTATTAGTGATAGATGCTCTGGTTTGAATGCTTCTGTTTCTCCAAAATTCATATGATGAAATCTAATCCTTAATGTAGTGGTATTAAGATATTGGGCCTTTGGGAGGTGATGAGGTCATGAAAGAGGAGTCCTCATGGATGGGATTCATGCCCTTAGAAAAGAGGCCCAGAGAGTCACCTTGCCCCTTCCACCATGTGAGGACACACAGAGAATGCATGGTCTATGAGAAAAGAGCCTCCACCTGACACTGACTCTGCAGGTGCTTTGATCTTGGACTTTCTGGCATTCAGAAAGGTGAGAAATGAATTTCTATCATTCATAAGCCACTCAGTTTATGGCATTTTGTTATAGCAGCCCAAATGTATAAGACAGTAGGATCTGTGATTATTATTGTTTGGTTCCAGAGCATGGTATACATTACATGTGCTTAAAGACTTAGGGGAACAAATGAACAAGTGAATAAAGAGACAAACAATTCTGGCTACGCATTGAACCTGACTTCTGACTGAGAGCCCTTGCTTTCTTTTAAATAGGATGCCCATGGGATTGTTCTGTAGATAAAGAAATGGAGGCTCAATTAAACTGTGATTTGCCCAAGGTCACATTACTAAAAGCAAGGTGGTTATAGGATTAGAACTAAGACCCCTTGACTTTCAATTTGGAGCACCTTTCCTTACAACCTTCCATTTAATTGTTGACACATAGAACACGTTTCTACATGTTAAATAAAATTGAGAAGGGTAGAGTGCAGAACATGGGTCTGTTGGGGGAAACTTCCTGTTAATAAGCTTCATGGAAACCTCCTATGTCTGCTCAGCAAACACCTGCCCAGGCTCCTGGCCCTCACATTGTCTCTTCTAGGGTTGTTCCCAGGTTTTCTTCTCTTTCACTGTGCCACGCACGGCAAAGGAGCACCATTCTGCTCTGGGCCTGATGACTGAGGCACTGGAGGTGACAATCCCATGGGCTTCCTTGAGTCTGAGTTGTCTCTGCAGACCATTAGGAAGTGAGGCAGTGTTGACTGATTTCACTTTCCTCCCGTGGGCTAGAACCACATGCTAAGGGAAGATTTATTTTGGGGACTTGTGAAATGATTATTTCTGGTAAGTCGAGGCACATAAACCCAGATTAGGGTGACAGGAAGTCTAAACCCATATCATCTTTTTCACTAGTCTTCTCAACCACATCCAGACCAGGCTCCTGGCACCTTTCCAGGTGTTCTGAGAGCAGGGCCTGGTTCTGAGATCCAAAGAAACCACAGTGTGAATGTCGGTCAGCACAGATGGACTGGCACTGAACATTACCCTCCTTCATTCCACAGTGGAGACCAGATGACGCTAAGAGTTTAAGCTGTATAAACTGCACGCCAAAGCTTGAGCCTGCAGACTCGTTACCTGTTGTCACGGCCATGGGGATGCTGAGTGTCGGATGCTGACGGCAAGAAGGCACAGAAAAGTCTGGAAATGGCTGCCTCTAGCTGTGTGTGGAGAGGAGGACTCTTGTTTCTGAGGGTCATCTTCTCTGTCCCACTCCATTCTTTGACTCTGCCTCCAAATCTATTCTCTGGAGCTTCCCTCAGACTTCCATTAGCCAGTGATGATGTCAGAATCTTGAGCGCTCAGGTCAGTGCATGCTCATGAGAGGGGTGACCAGAAAATATCTGCCTGAATCCTTGGCCAGCTCACAGTTCTGCGGCTCCATCTAGCTCTGCTTCAAGGTTGAGGATGGCAACTGTTCTGGGTAGGAATGGGTGGTGAGGAGGAGCAAACAGGGCAGGAGTCTACAGGTCAACCCAGTGTTTGTGGAGAGGAGACTGGTTCTGAAGCTATCACATCAGAAAGAGTCAAGAAGAGTTTGCAGCTTCCTGTAAGCCAACTGCTGCTCTCCTGGGGGGAGGCACGATTCAGACATATCTGCATGTCAGGACCACTCCTTGAGCTGAGCTGATGCTGACTCCTCCACAGATGGCCACTTCCTCTTGACCCTGACCAAAGTCTGGTCCTCTCCTACCTTCCTTCGGAACTTCTGCTTACTATTCAATCCTGTGATCTGAATGTGACTTGTGGCACACTGAATCCATAGGAGGGTTTGATTAACCTGACAGCTATATGCATTAGACATTTTTGTGTTTTTTTCAAAAACTAGCATTCAAGCACCTTATAAGATTGATTCTTGTACATATATGTGTTGCTGGATGGAGTTATCTACAGATTCCTGGTGGGGGGTGTAGAGGGGATGAATTTTTGGAATAGTAGGTTTGAGGACCCAACCTATAGCCATGGGAAAGACACTTGTCATAGCAGCCACTGAAGCTCTCACAGTGACATCCTTGCATCATTTCCCTAAATACATATATTTTGAGATTTTATGTTTAAAATTTATTGTCAGAGGTGCACGTTTCTGACCAACTCTGCATTTCCTGGGAGAGAAGGAAAGAGCAGAAGCTTCTAACCCCTGTTAACCAAGATTTCAGTAAGTAGAAGCATGCAATGACAGATGGGGGAGACGGAGGAAGGAAGAAGGAATGGAGGGAAGGGAGGAGACAGCAGAGGAAGAATAGAGAGAGGGTGTTGGAGGGAAGCTTATTTCCTGGGCACAGAGTCATTCCAAAGATATCATGAGCAGCAAATTAAACAATCCTTCAGCAAGAATTTTGACAAGGAAATTTCATTAGGGATTTAAATCTCTATGGAAGCTCAAGTTGCTGCATTAAGATATGAAAATTGTGCAAATATTGTTCCTTAGAATAATGTTTGCCGCAGGTCATTGAGTTTCAGTCAATGAAATTTAGAGTGATAAATGTCCTGTTGAAAATAACTAAAGGAAGGTTCTAGGGGAGGGAGGAAAGAGCCGTGCATTTGGGAGCTCAGGCCCTAGAGTTATTTGGAATGGAAGTTAAACTCCAGTATTAACTAGCTGTGTGACCTTGAGCAAGTTTACTTAGCATCCCTTAGGTCTAATTTCCTCATCCATAAAATGTGAGCAACTGCCAGTGTACTCCCCACCAGACTGACGGCGAGAGTTTAATGAAACTATCCAGGTAAAGCCTTTGGCACAGTGCTTGGCATGTGTGACATCTAAACACATATGAGTGACGATTATAATGATAGATAAGGGAAGTGAGCTAACATTTATCTGCTATTGACTCTTTGTCAATCTCTGTGATAGATGCTCACAGGTATTATTATCATTGCTCTGATGAAAGCCTGGGGCTTGGGAGCCAGATAAAAATGCCAGGGTCACAAAGAGATAACTGTGACATCTAATTCATCCCCAAGTGTATATAGCCACACGTTTTTCTCCATCACTACTCTGTGGGGGTCTCACAGCCTAAATCCTGTTTGCACACCTTGGTATTAACAGAATCTGACAGATTAGATGGTCTTTGGTTGATGCTCAGGTACTGTTGACATAAATTAATGATTACGTAAATAAATGAGAGCATGAATGAATGGAAGATAGAGTGCTTTTTCCATTTAAACTGTGTCTCAGGGACTCATCCATGGGTTCTTAATGCTTCCCTTATTTTTCTATTTTAAGAAATTCTGACATTTTGATCCACATGATGATATTCCATTTTACAGAAAGCAGGAGAAAAAGGAAAACAATTTCATATAATTCCACAACCCAAATAATAAGAGTCCTCTTTGAGCATTTTAGTATATTTTTTTCCACCTTTGGGCCAAAGGATGTTCCTTGTGCAATTTTATATTAAAATAATTTTCTACCTTGTGGTTTCACTTTATAGAAACATTTTACACAGTTATAATTTTAATAGCGATTTAATAGAACATGATAGATGTGCTATGCGATATTTTGCTTAAACATAAACCTGTCATTGATTACTTAAAATGTTTTCACATTTTCACCATTATAAATATGGCTGCACTAACTGTTTTTGCACATATAAGACCTAAGTTTTCAGGGATAGTAACTGATCATGGGATAATTTTATTCTCTGAGGAACAAGCAGTCACGGTGGGCCTCATCCTTAATTTTAGCACCGAGGGACTATGATATCCAATTGGATGGAAAAATTTGATTAGATTGTTTAAAGAGAGATTTTTTTTTACCCCCATGTACCATAGGCAAGGCCTTGCCCATTATGCCATACTTGATAGATATCCCACAGTCACGTATGAAAAGAAAAAGCAATGAAGAACACAAAGAAGAAAGGGAAAGAAGGAAAGGGCAAAAGAGAAGAGAAGGATACAGAAGCAAAGAGAAAAAAGCAAAGAGGGAAACTAGATACATCAGGAAAAATGAAAACAAGAAAGAAAAAGAAAAAAGAGAGAGAAAGAAAGGAAAAATCAGCAAGCCCATCCTTCTACATAAGTCTTAATATTCCAAATATATGTCTCTAAACACAACCATGAATAGCCTTTCAGATGCCAGCTTAGCAAGTGGCCAACATCACAAGATAAATAAAATGCAAAACACTCCAGTAACACCATCCCCTCTGGGTAATTCCTAGAGAACAGTGCGTAACATTTCAGAGAGCAGAGATATCCATGGCTGGGTTGGCTGATAGCTTTCGACAACCTTCACTTTTCTCAAGGAAAGCTAAATTTGCAAAGAAAGTAGTAGTTAATTACTGGATGGCAGTTTGCCTTGCAAGATGAAACAGAATTAAATTAAATTAAACAAACCTTTTTTCTTTTTAAAGAACTTTGCATTTACTTGAGGAAATGTAGCCAGAAATTCAGGGGGGGAAATGAAAATATGAATTTTGAAAAGATGTTGAAAAATGACTAGACATGTTCATTATGCAGCAAAATGGACTCTCACAGGCAGGGCGACCTCTGTCTGTAGTCAATACAAAATACTTTGCTAGAGCCTGTGTTACGTATTTATGATATTCAGAAAACCACAACTTTGCCTTTACAATTTAGAAATACCTGTCATTATCTTCTCCAGACTAATTGCTGACTCAATAAGAATCCCTTTTCTTTAGTGGTGATTCAATTGTAGCAGCTATCACAAGAGCAGAGAAATACTTGCAGAAAAAGTAAAAATTTCACATTTAATCAGAATTGGGCATTTTAGTATAAAACGTTTCTTTTTACTCCATATACAAACAGAAACTAACAACTGGCAATATTTTTTTAGTTGCAGATCGTCTTCTATCATGAATAGAGAAAAAATAATTTGTCCTTAAGACAGTAATTGCTGACAGGCAAATAGTGTTGCTAAAAATGGAGTTTCTGAAGTTTGTTTGACAACTTCTTATTCAATTTTATATGCATATATTTTCTTACTTCAGTAAGTAAGGTAAATGTTTAACGGTTTGATATTATCACAAATTACCAACCAAAGTGCAAGAACCATTATGATACACAACACGACATTTCCATAACATTTTTTTTTAGTAAATAATAAACTCTTTTCTCTTTCAATTTCCTGCTTTTGGAAGGGAGTAGTGGGTGGCAAGGGGGCCCAAGAGCTAATGGGGAAGGAGTTGCAGGGAGTTCCCGAGCGGTTAGAGGTGGACTCTAGGGGCTGGGCCCCATCTCTGGAGAAAACCTGGACCGACTTAGTTCTGACCATGCTTTGAACATTAACATCTGTCCTCAGCTTCTGTCCCTGGCACCTTTCAGAGACACACAACTGAACTACAGCTTTCAGCTGAGTTAACGACCATTGCTCAGAGTAAGGGCTGCCTATACAGTGCTTTAGAGAGAAGAAAAATGCTTGACCTACTTGGATCCGATAAGATGGAATCAGTTTTCGGCAGAAATTGATCGCAACGGACTCCTTGGTAGCCTTCTTTGCACCTGAGAAAAGGGGATAAATGACAAACATACGCATGTGGTTGTGAAAGATTCATTTCAAGATTTCAACAAGTAAAACAGCCACCAATTACATAAATGTGAGAACAGCACATTCTTGCTTTTGTATCATTTGATTCAGTCTGTTTCTGGCATGGACAGGCAGATTCTTGATTCTATTTCTGTGTTAGGGGAAAAAAAAGCACAGTTTCGCTTTTATAGTTTTATATGCAATACCTAAGGAGCAAATGGAACAGTATTTTAAGATGCCTCACAGCAATCTGAATAATGGCTATCCTCAAATTATAATTCTAGACGCAGGTGCACTTTTCTTTATGTAACACACTGGTCTCTAAGAGGAATTTAGAAACATCATATTGCAAGTGCCATTTTTCTACTAAAAATCATTTTTTAATATAATTCATCAGTTACAGATTTTGGCTACTGCTTATTTCATTTTCTTTTGTTGTATCAGTTTATTCATTTGCTGATTGTACTTTTTTTTCTTTTTACTTCTTATCTATTCTTTAAGTCAGCGAGTGTCACCTAATCACTTTGCCAGGAATAACAGCCTTTTATCTGGCAAGGTCTGAAAAGCATCTCCAAACTCCCATTTTTCTCTCCCCATTTTTCTCTTTTATATTCAGCAAACACATGCAAAGTGCATACTTTCTGCCAGGCATTGTACAAGGCAACTACCTTGAGGCAGGGACAATTTGGAGGTGAGGAATTTACTTGGAAGCACCAGCAATGAAGCATATCACCTCAGCCCTGGGGGTCCTCTGCTGGGTCTTCAGAGCCCCTCGCTCAGTCAGGACTGCTTTGCCGCCTCAGACAACAGTGGCTCATCAGCTGGCAGTTCAGGGAATAGATCCAGCTGAGGCCCCAAATGCCTACCTCTGAATAGTCTCATTAAGTAGGGAGGTGGCATTTACTGGTCTGCTTGAAGCTTAATCTGTCATGACTTGAGTTAAGCAAGGAAGCATCCATTGTTGCTTATGGGATGAATCTGTCCTACTTACAGAGGAGGAAATTGTGCTGCTGGCATAAGAAAATCAGATTTAAGAAACGATCCTCTGGTTGTTAGAAATCTATGAAATCAACGAAAGAATTGAAAGAGACCATTCCGTCAGAGACAGGAACTGTGAAATTTTTCCTTAGAATATGCTTTGTTTTCTGAGTATAATAAACTATTAGATAAGGTCTATTGCAACTGGAGCAGTGACATGGAAAGACATCTAGGTAATTTTTCTACCTTTCATTGTGAGCCAAATTGGAATTCACATAATTGGGCAGGCTCTCTTCAGCACCTTTTTTAAGCCTGGCACTCTGGAGTGTATTTGGCATTTTTCCTCATAGGCTGAGAACAAAGACCTCTGATATATGAATATCCCAGATACCCAACAGACTATTGAAAGAATTTTTTTTTAAGCAGACACGCATTTTCATAACCTTTAAAAAATTCATTTATTGCACTTGAAATAAAGCAGGCATATCACTGGTCCTGTAACAGTAAAAAGTCAGAAAATACTTAGTACCGAAGTATATCTATGATGAAAAAAATAAATTCCTGTTTCCTGAAAGCTGCCCTAATGTTATTAGCTTGCCCTTATTCAGAATTACCTGTACCATAGTGCTATAATGTTCATTTCCCATAACGATGAATTATGTCCTGAGTAGGTACTGTTGTACGCATTCACTTTTTGAAGATTTTATTTCCAACATACGTGGGAGATTTTAAGTATGCTTTACTCTTTGTATCTTTATTTCATATAAGAATAGTATCCTAAGGAGATAGTGGCTTTTAAGGAGAAGTACTTTTTTATTTTGTTTTGCTTATTAAGGGTTCTTCCTTACTTAAAATGCATCATTCTATTTGTGTGTGGGAAAGAAAATAAGAAAAGATGTTTGAAAATTTTTCCAGTCTTAAACTGATTTTCCATGACTATGAGCCCACCCTAAGGTGTTCAGGATGCCTTATCCTGCCTTCATACCTGTGTGCTGGAGATAATGAAGTGTGATGATGTGGTAGCAGCCCAGCCAGGCCAGGAAGCCCACCAGAGGCTGTGTGGTTGGACGTGCAGTAAACCCTGATCCTTTGTTAAGGAGGTGCAAGTCATTGCTAATTGATGCCAGGTTTTAAGAACAATAAAATAAAATTTCCATCTAAAAATCACAGATATATCACTGTGATAAAACCAGACTCATTCAAATGTGAAGATGGAATGTTGCTAGCAGGTAATGCCAATGAAGCGCGTTGAATTTACGACAATCTAAGAGACAAGAAGTAAAGAAAACAAAAGTCTTAAAAATGCACTTCTGTTGCCTATTTTGAGCTTGGCATACTTTCTGGTAGTGTGGTAAGCACATCTTTTGAGAAATATCATTGCATTGCTTGTTTCGATTTTGGTTAGTTTTGGTGGGGATTGAGAGTGATTCTGTTTATAATTTTTTGTTTCTTTTTGCAAGATAAAAGTATAGGAACCAGAGCAATTCACAGAATAATAGAAAGGTCTTTGTGTTTGTTCTTCTTAAAGCGATACAGAATCAATAGCATTAAAACGTATATGTGTCATCTTTAATGGTGAATACATGTTTACAAAAAACACACACACATCATGCCTTAACCAGGCTAATATTCTACTAATTTCTACTTTGCCATGCTTTCAAAGCTCCATCCAGTCCATCCACTCCCTGTTCTTTGTGTTTCTTTATTCCTTAGAAGTTTTACGTCACAGAAGTTATGTTAAAAATCACAGTGTTCCTCCGTTGTTTTATGGCTAAGTTTTGATTCTAGGTGGCCTAAAAGCAGGGAGCGCGGTCAGGACAGGAAGCACAGCCAAGGTTGACAAATAGTTGTGTAAAGAAAATGAGAAAATTGTTATCAACAGTGAAATAACCACAAAGCAAACTCAGTATGCAAGAGTGAAGACATTCTACTTGGGAAAAAGTGAGTCTCAAATTCTATGTGTACATCTACTCTGAGGTGAAGGAGTTGTCACTTTGGAAACCAGTAAGTTCTTGATCATGACATTTGTTTTGTTTATTTCCATATTTAAAAAGCAGTAGGGAAGGGCATAGTTGAGGAGACCATGTCCAAAGCAGCAAAGGGCAGAGGAGAGGCTGGAGCGCTAACTGTGGTAGGGGAACCCAGAGTAAGAGAGATTGGCCCGTGGCTATGGGGGTAGGGTGTGCGTGTGTGGGGCTGGAAACTTTCTGAGCCCAGTTTAAGTATCAGCAAAGGTCTCTCTCTTGATGAGCCTCAGGGCCAAATCACAAACCAGGGCCCTCCCTTCCCCAGGAGGACAGGAGTTGTGTAGTCTCAAATGCAGACATCACTATTTCTACCCCTGATATCCTCATAGCTTTGCCCTCATCCCCTCCCACTTGTCCAGCTGTGCCTGAAATAACTAGTACCTCCTTCTATTATTTTTTCCTCTTTTCCATTTTGCCTGAGGAAAAGCCCAGTGGCTGATTTTAGTAAAAAGTTTTAAAAGGCAATCCTTGAGCAAAAGAGAATAGAAATGTACTGGAAATGATGAGAAATACAAAATCCATGATCTTCGGTTAAAATTCAATATTTGTTTTATCTGGTGTGGCAAAGCAGAAGCTGTTGACCTATGACCCAGCCTGGATGCAGAGGACCCTGAGAAAGAGACTTAAAATGGTCAAGTCAATTGCTGATGTTCCTGTAGAAAGCAGCATCTTTTGACCAGCTAAAAGTGATTACCTTGGTCCCCAGCCCACACTGCTAATTCCAGCCCATTTCCATCTCTTCCCAATTCTCATATGCCAGTTACTTTCAGCCCATTTCCTGAATTATAACTAAGTTAGAGCTAATAACATTAGTATGAGTAAAAATTGAACTCCCACTCGCGATCAACAGCCTCCCTACACTTGGCAGATCATTCTTCAATTTCTCTCTCTTCCTCTTGTTAGGAAAACAAAATGAAACAAAACACAAAAACAAACAATACGAAAGAGGGTCCACTGAGGGAACTGTGCCATTAATATTTATTCTCTTGCTCCTTATCCATTGGTTTGCTGGTCACTGCTCATTAATGGAAGGTGTTATCATTGCTTCCCTGCCACCGTCACCATTTCTACTCTGTCTTTATTCTTAGAAACTTGATTATCTATATGGATGGCCCAGTCAACACATGGTCTTTCAGCACCCGTCTTCCTCATTAATAATCATAATGCTTAAGAGGGTTTATGTTTATATTCTGGCTTTTCCACTTCATTTTTGTGTGAATGTAGTTTAGGCAAATTATTTAATATCTTTGCTTCCCAGTTTCAGCTCAAATAAAATGGGAACAATACCAAAAAGAAGAAAAACAAGCAAGCACACACAGGTGATATTATACAATTGCTTAAAGCTTATATCTACATAAATAGATTTTATATGATTCACAGAGACAAGTATATGAGGGATACATATATGTCCAAATGTTTGCTTCAATCCCTGCATAGACTTTGATTTTAGACATACAATTTTAACTAGCAGAAATCAGTTAGCTTTATGAGGGAAATGGTGGTGGACAAACCGCACGGTTTGTTTGCTGACCAGAGCAACTTTTATCCATGGAAAAAAAGTGGCTGCTACTTTCTGGTGTTACAGGAAAGTAGGCACTTGGTTAGTAATATATGAGCTTGCCAATTTTAAGGGGCGTCTTAAATGCTGATTTGAAAAAGGAACGATCTTTCAAGGTATTCTTCGAGATCTTTTGCCAATTCTCCTCAGTCCTTGGTTGGGGAAAATGGAAGGATCGTCGGGCATTTAAACTTTCCGTCTTAGTGGCAGCTGATCTGGGGCACTGCCGAGCTTTAAATACAGGCTGCTTATGCTTCCTGTCTCTCCTTTCCTTTGCCTATAAAATAGAGGTGATAATAGTAGCTACCTCTTAGCATTATTAAGAATAAATGATGTAAAACCTGTGGTTCATGATAAGCATTCAACAGTTAGTTTTTATTATTCTTTGAATTTGAAATTATCATCCCAGCTTTTCCATTGAGGAACCAGAGACTGAGAAAGGTCAATTATCTGACTCTAAACCCGCACAGCCGGTAAGTATTTGAGCTATGTGCAAACTCAACTGGGATTGACATCAAAGTCCTTGTACCTTCTGAAATTCTTCATGGAAATCCAGGGAACACATAAACTGCCATACAGCCATCCACATTTCCCAAGAATAGGATTTGAAAATAGGGTCCAAATATCATAACCAGAAATCATGATTTGTTTTAAAAATGAATGACCTAGTTTGTAAATTATTGTCCAATCTCAAAATGTTCTTAAGCAAACCACGTCACAGACATCGGTCACTGATTTAAAGGTGTACTTCCTGAGTTTTTTATTAATTTAAAATGTACTCACTGACTATGGGTAAAAAAACCCCTTAGGAGAATTGCCACCAAAGAATGATAATGCCATTTCCTTCTTTTTTTTAGTGATAAATACAAATTACATGTATTTATGGTGTACATTATGTTTTGCAATATGTATAAAATGTGAAATGGCTAAATCAAGGTAATTAACATATGCATTACTTCACATATTTATCTATGGTAAGAACACTTAAAATCTACTCTCTTAGCAATTTTTTAAGTATGCAATACATTGTTATTAACTACAGTCACCATAGTATGCAACAGATTTCTTGAAATTATTTTTCCTGTACACTACTGGTGGGAATGTCAATTAGTACAACCATTTTGGAAAACAGTAGAAAGGATCTTCAAACAATTAAAAATAAACTACCATATGATGCAGCAGTACCGCTACTGGGTATATAGCCAAAGAAAATGAAATTGGTATATTGAAGAGATATCTGCACCACCATGGTTATATCAGCACTATTCACTATAGTCAAGATATGAAATCAACCGAAGAGTTCATCGACAGATGATTAGATACAGAAAATGTAGATATATACATAATGGAGTACTATTCAGTCTTAAAAAAATAAGAGAACCCTATCATTTTTGACCACATGGATGAATACAGAGTGCATTGTGTTAAAGGAAATAAGCCAAGCACAGGAAGATAAATGTCACACGATCTCACTTATATGTGGAATCTAAAAACGTTGACTCCTAGAAGCAGAGAATAAAATGGTGATTACCAAGGGTGGGGGGTGGGTAGGGACTGAAGGGATATTGGTCAAAGGAAAAAGACATTGGTTGATTGCAGACTCTCTTCAATTTAAAAACCAAAATCAAAACCAACCAACAAACAAAAAATCAGAGTATGGATTATCAGCAAGGCAACCTGAATTGCCTAGTGTCAAGGAGATGGGGCGTGAAGGAACCTCAGTCTGAATGTAAAGTATTGTGCTGTGTGGACCAAAAACTCTTCTAGCTGAAGGGCGGGCTCAAAGGTATTAATGGTGTTGCAACACATACCTTCCCCCAGCCACTTGTCATTGAAACTGAGATACACATTTGACTGCAGAGAATATTGTGACGTTTGATTGAAGTGTAAGCTTTCTTTAGCTGAATTGAGAATTTAATTAAGTGATCTTATTTAAAAAGGAGCACTAATTAAGACAGCAAGATCTTTAAGTTAACCGATTGCTATTAAAATTACCTACAGACAACCTTTCCAAAATCTTTTAACTATGAAAGAAAGAATTTAACATTGAATTGTTTTAAATAGCAGAGTAACAGCTGCTTTCCAACTCATGAAGGTTTTCCAGTGCATTATCGATAGCTTTCAAATATATCACAAACTTCATGTCTGAGACAACCATTGCTTATAATGTTACGCCGATATTTCTTGCTAATGGGGCAGTATCTGAAATCTCAAGAAAATACAGGGATTTGCTTTAAAATTTTCCCATTAGCAAAGTTTGAGCTCAAAAACATATGAGGGCCAATTCATTGTAAAATTGCTGCGATTTTAGGCGTAAATTTAAAATCATTTGCTCAAATCCAGGAAGTATGCATTCGGTAACTATTTGAGCCCTCAAGAAAGAAAAGGAAAAGAAGGAGTCCTAATCCGAGAAGTTAAAAAAAATAATAATAACAGATGTGTGTTTACTCAACTGCAAGGTCTTCTCAACCATGCCCAGAGTATTGGGGGCCTGTGTCCAGCAGCTACCCCTTCACTTCATTGGTCAATTTTAGTGCCCCGGAGACAGCAGCCTATTCACATCAAGTCATTTTACTTCCAGTTATGGTGCATTCACTCTTGGAGAATCAGTGGTGGCAGAGGGAAGAGTTGTCACATCAGTCTGAATAAACATTTTAGCCTTTATAGAGATTTCGACCCATACTTAGTCATGAGCTTCACCTCATCCTCACCGCCTCATTAACCAAATTAAAACACCTAACACGGGGCACCAAAGTACTGCATAATTTAGGGTGCATAGCAATATTATCTATGGCAGCTATGTAGGGTGAATAACCTATTCTATCTAATGTAGCTTTGATTTTACCACATCTGAAATAAAAATAATCTATTTTCAGTGTAAGAAGGAAATAAAAGGGTAATATGGTGGCCCCTTGGAGGAAAGACTTCAAAAAATTTTAATATCATATCAGGGGTGTGAAATAATAATTGTCCTTATGAACAACAAAAGGATGAGGGGTATGACAATGACAGGTGGAGAGTGGATAGAATTTTGCTTCATATCAATTTGAGAAAATTCCCTATTACTATTTTCTAGTAGACCCAAGATCTATTATGACCAATTTGAGATTCTAGTTTTCGAGGGAGGTAGCCTGTTATGGGGGAAAACTCATGTCCTTTGGATGTGGGAATACTCTTCAATTCTGCCACTTGAAAGGGTGACAGAGGCCTTTAACTAAACTCTCAGAGGTCTCAGGTGCTCATCTCTAAATGGAGTTATCGAGTCTCGATTTAGCACATGCTGTGTGCATGTGTGTGAGCGTGCAGGCCTGCACACAAACACACACACACATTCCTAGTAAATACATCTAATAATTAATCATACACTTTCGGTAGATAATTTGGGTGCTTGCTGCAAAGTCAGAGGAGAGTCAGGCTCTCTTCTCTACTTGTCTAGGTAATTCAAAGTTGGTGTGAAGGCCTTTGATATTCCTCAGCCAATATTAGACCAGGACTTATTGGCACATCCACCCCCAACCCCATGTTTCTTCCTTATTATTCTTATTTATGACCTTGCCAAGATTGAGAAATTAGCCAATTACAGACCTGTGATGCTTAAGGCCCAACTATTGGAAGCTTCCTTCACTTTTCTCTGCTTGCTCAGAATTATAGGAGTAATTGACTGACATGTCCAGACAAGAAAAGTAATGACCACACTTGTCTGATCCCAGTTCAGCAAAAAAATAAAACTGAGCCACAGTAAGACATCCTAAAGTTACTGTATTAGTCGGTTTGGTCTGCCATAACAAAATACCACAGACTGGGTGGCTTAAACAACAGATATTTATCTTCTCGCGTTTCTGGAGACTGGAGTCTAAGATCAAGGTGCCAGCATGGTTGGTTCTGGTGAGGCCCCTCTCACCGAGTTGCAGACAGCCAGTTTCTCACTGTGTTCTCACCTAGGGGAGACATCTCTTTTTCTTTTCTTATAAGCCCACAGTTCTATAGGATTAAATCCCTACTCTTATAATCTCATTCAACCTTAATTGCTTCCTAAAGGCCCTGTCTTCAAATATGGTCTCACTGGGGGTTAGGGCTTCAACATAGGGCTTCAACATTGTGTCCAGAAAGGACACAATTCAGTTCATAGTAGTTACTAAGCTGGGAAACTGACATCTACCGATTAGGAAAGACCAGAACTTGGATTTTCCTATAGGTAGGATTGCCAGATAAAATACACCCAGTGAAATTTGAGGAAGTATAAACAACAATTCTTCTGTAAGTTGTACAATAAGTATAAAATGACAGGCCTGACTTTGCTCAAAAGAGCATTAATAATGGAGCACTTGAAAAACATACATAACACTATCTGAAAAATTAAGTGCAACAAGTAAGATGCAACAAGAATGGGTCTTCAAAGGGCTGGTTCTCTCTTGATCTATTACTCTACAAGATGTGGAAGTACTTTCTGATAGCACTTTCTGGTCAATTGATTCCTAGGTAGAACACATATATGAATATCACATAAATCATACATCACTTGATTAACTGAGTCTCTCAATAGCACTCACATGCCATTGAATTCAAAAAACAGTGAACACAGATGTGTACCAGAGAGCAATGATAACCCAAAATCAAAGATAAAACATAAGAGACTCATGTGGAGGGCGGTAATGTCCTGTCTGGAATACTCTATTCTCAGAAGGAGACAGTGAGAGCGGATGCTATCCACAAGAGATCAAAGAGGTAAACCTTCTCTGCCTGGGTTGTGTGGGTGACTTCCCTGAAGCAAAACAGTACACAGCTTGATCAGGAAGAGTGAAAAGAAAATAAATCTGGGAGATAAATCTTGTTTAAAAGGCATCCTAATGATTGGCATCATAAAGGAGAGAGGGAGCTCATTAGCAAAGGAACTGATAAAACCACTCACAGCATGCTTCAAAAAGAAGTGGTAATAATTATTGTCTCTCTAAGAAAGAGGGCAAAGTATCCACAGGATGTCATTCAGGAATCTGTTTTCAGACATCACAGAGCAAGCTGCAAAAAGTCCCACAGCTTTCTGATTTAATTAAGTGAAGAAGGCAAAAAAAAGACCTTTATAGTTCACACGCCTGGATCATAGAAGGTTCTACATGAAACATGATTTTTTTAAAAGGCATTTTAGAAACCCCTAGAGTTGCCAAACCCTCATTCAACAGCATAATTTCCCCTGTTTCTCCCAGGATATTGCACAATCAACTAACAGGGGTGCAGCATTTTTGCCGGCTACAGGAAGTGGGCAGCTTTGATCAGAATTCACAACAATATATCTCCCTTGTGTGATAAATGATTTACTGCTGAGGATAAGTGGATATAATCTTTCATTATGTATGACATTCATCAGCAACAAGGAAGCTTGGGACTGAATAGAAAGTAATTTCATATTAAAAGCCTCATGCAACTCAGACTGAGATAAAAGTGAGGTCTGGCCTTAAAAAAAAAAAAATAGCATAGGCTTGTAGGTTTAAATGGATGCTCAGTCAAATATAATCGTTACTCTAACTTTGAAAATCTGTCCTGGGGAAACCAGGGAATTATGTGACTAGAGTAACTTCGATTTCACACAAAGAGCCCCATTTCTTAACCATACTATTCTACTCACTTAAGTGTGTCATTAAGACCAACTTTGGAACCTGAGAATAATGACAGAGCCAGGGAGGAGACAGAAGAGGTAGGGAGTAGGGTAAATGACTTAAATTCCCATTATCACTAGATATTCTAAAGTAGAAAAAAATCAAGAAATAGAAGCTTAAGATGTTATTTAGAGACAGGAAACTAACAACCAGGAAAATCTCCAATGAAAATGGTTTCATAAGCTTACCTGTGTTAGTGGGGGGATTAGAGTTGGGGGCTTTGGAGCAAAAGGACAGGTCCATGGCTGGTGGCTTTTCATTTTAAGCACATTTGTATTTTTGTATTTTTTAATTAAAATGCATTTAATGATGTTTTAACATAAGCTACAGCAAATAGTTTTTAAAAATGATTCAAGTTCTTTGCTTTGTTGACTATGACCCAGTTATAATATCTCATCTTCATTTGATTTTCCATAACAAGAATCCCCTAATATCATCATGTATCCTAGACACAAAAAAATATATAACATTCAAATTAAACCAGATGCAAGTATAGATTTTGGCCCAAATATAAATATTTCCTGATTTCATAGAATTGTAGAGATAGAAGAACACATAAAAACATCTGTTCCAATCACTTCATTTTGTGGAAGGGGAAATGATAAAACACAGATGAGGAGACCTGCCTAAGACATCAAAGGGCACAAAGGGTTGAACAAGGATTAGGCTTCCACGTGTTCTATGCCTAAATCCAGTGCTCTTTCTGCTATTTCCCGCTTCCTCTTAAAAAGCAAAGATTTCTTCCTAAATCCACATGCCATCCTGGATGCCAATTTTTTCTGAATCTTTCTAATGAGAGCATATGTTCTTTTGGAGAGGAGTCAGTGAAATCAACTGCCTAGAATTCTGGTAACCCGTCCTTTCCTTTTTTTTTTTTTTTTTTTCCTGGTAAAAAGGTAAGTTCAAAAAGAGGTGGTGGTATCAAAGCCACTAGCTTGTGCAAGATTGGATAATGAAACATATTATTCTAAACCTGAATGTCATATGGAAACTGAGCAAGAGTAAGGATGGGTAAGCTAGAGAAGTCATGTCAAGGGATATTCTTTCAAACAGTGATATGGATACAATTGTTGACTTTTGATTAAAATAAAGCAAAATACAACTTGGCACAAGTAAGTTGACAAAAATGAAGTAGACATCCATAGACAGTAAATTCAAAATACAATTCAGAGGAATGTTATTTAACTGGAGTGTTTGACAAGTTGAAATAAAAACCCAGAAGATAAGCAGTGATTTGAAACCAATAAATCCACTATGATAATTTTCTGCCAACATTAAAAAAATGGAGAGACTCAGTTTATCAAGTGATGGATGATTTATATGGTATTCATATATGTGTTCTACCTAGGGATAAATTGACCAGAAAGTGCTATCAGAAAGTACTTCCACAACTTGTAGAGTAACAGATGAAGAGAGAACCAACCTCTTTGAAGACCCACTCTATGCAAAACCCAAGTGCTGAGAGCTTGAGAAAGGTTAGACAAGGTAACCCTCATGATAACAATGAAAAAGATGTTGTTACCACTATTTTACAAATTCAGAGACTGAAGTTGAAAGAAATTAACCTCTGTGTCCCAGGGGACACAGGAAAGCATGTGTTAAAACTGGGATTTGACTTCAAAGTTAAAGCACCACTGGAGACTGTATGTTTATTTTTCTATCTCTTTTTGCACTTAATTGTTCAGACACTGTTATGTATATTTTTTCAAGTGCTCCATTTCATTATTAATGCTTTTTTGAGCAAAGTCAGGCCTATCATTTTATACTTATTGTACAGATAAAGATAAAAGTAAGACTAAGAGACTAATGATTTGCCCATAGTCATTTAATGGCATAATTTAATCAATCTGAAAATGCCTAAAAATATATATATATATATTTAATATGGTTTTAGTCTTAATAGTATTTTATAATATTCTAACCTCTCGATTCATATGCTCATTCAACATTAAATATACTGAGGAAGCAAGAGTTGGTATACCCAGAAACAGAAACCTCTTTAAGTATCAGAAACGAAGAAAACGAATAAGGACAATTGATTGCATGCGTGAAGAAAGGGTAAGAAGCTAAATGGGATGGTAAGGTAACTCAGGGATTGGTAGCAGTATGAAACCACCCCAGCCTGAGGCTGAAAGGAGAAAGGGAGAAGAAGTCTGCCTCAAGGAAAAGAGGGTAAAGCCAGTGGGTCTAACAGACAGAAGTTGGAACCCTAGATGGACCCAGCTGCTGTAGGAAGTGAACCAAGACACGGAGAAAACAGAAAGCAGAGACAGAAAGCCTTCAGATTTAGAGCTTCCTATTGGCCAACTCCCCTCAGAAGCCATTGGTCCAGAAAGCCTAGGAAATGTGGCTTTCCGGGATAGAGAACAGAACAGAAGAAGGGCTAGGCTATGGATCTGAGAGCACACAGGTAACTGATCGGCAGGATTGGTCATATACTCTACACAGCACTTATGAATGTACATATTTATGTCTATTTAACAAATACCCATGCATGTTTATAACACCAGCAGTGAAAGTCTTTCCCCACAATCATCATAGATAATAGAGATCTTGATAAACTTACCAAAACTATAATAGTAAACCTCTTCATCAGTCTTCATCAGGGATCTTCACTATTCCTTCCAATCCACACCCACTTCCACCACAAACACTCTCACCCCCGCATAACTGCACTTGCACAGGCTGACACCCACACTTACACCTCGCTCCCAGCGCACTGGGGAGAGTGATTTTCTCCTCCCAAGCACTCCTTTCCTCCTTTGCTAACAGGCTAATGGCCCTGGTCTGGTACACAAAGGAGAGCTGTGCCTATTCATTACTTAAAAGCTCATAAACTCTTTTGAACATAAAAAAACTCTCGTTTTCCCCTTCTTTGTCTTAGCTTTAAATTGAAAACTAAAAGCTGCATTATATAAAGGTTTCTGGGGGATTTATTACCAGACCTCTATCTAAAAAAAAGTCACACTACATTTGCAACTTTAATGACCTAGTCTAAAACTTCCCAAGGCTACAATATAATTAGTCGATTTTGTAATTAGTACTTAAGAGAAAAAAATCATCTGTCAAAAGTAAATAAGAAGTGACTGGGGCTTTTGGAAATAATTTACATCATTTGATGCAGAAAAGGAAGAAGTTGTATTTATCACATACCTACAATTTTCCAGATTCCATGCTAGACACTTTATGTAATTGCTTATATATCCCACCCAGTATTGTTAGCTCAGCATTGTTTTATTTGTTATTTTAAAGATAAAAAATGGACATTTGCAATGATTTGATCAATTCCCAAAGCTAGTAAAGTTTGATGCTGTGATTTGTGTATAGGGCTTTTTGACCATGAGTTTTCATTGCCAAATATTGAAAAACTTTTAAATTATTTTTCTTTTGGCCACAGATGTCAACTTGTATACTAGAAATTTTAGTGTCAATACTAACACCTACTTTGAACAAGAAGTAGACATCGAACATAGAAGAAATAATCAGAATCATGAAGATGATCATCCTGTTGTTGGTGTAACATATAGATACTATGCCTGGACCAGAAGGTTTACTTGTAGATGTCGCCCTTAAATAGGTGCATTGGAAATGAATTATTCAGAATATATTGGTGAATCGCAGAACTGGAGACAGTCTCCTTTGAGGGGAAAAGGGTTTGGTGTTTGTAATCCCATAGCTGATAGCTGTTTGGGGACACTGGGATTCAATTCGTCTTGTTCTGTGAGGCTTTAACATACAGAAGGACCTACAGGAGAGTGGGAGTGGCAGGGACAGAGAGATTAGCTCACTGTACAGAAAGACTTTTCAACAGAATCATGAAGAAATGGAATGGTTTCTGCCATTGGGGGTGTTACAGCAGAGGCCTGAGAACCAGTCGGTTGAGAGATCCCTGTGCACTCAGATTACTCAAAACCTGTTGTGGTTGGAGATTATGTAAAAACTTTTTCTAATGCATGATTTGATATCTTTTCTACAAACCAATGAACCTGAGGGGCCCGTAAAGAAGCAGATGATGCCAAAAGTATTGTTTGCTTATATAGTATTCTGTCTTTAGAAGCCATAATCACGGTTCAGTATTAAATGACTTCCAGGTTTACAGAGGATATTTTAAATTTTATAATTTAGGTAAGTTTCCAAATAGAGGTAGTATTAAGCATACATGTTAAATTATACACACACACACACACACACACACACACACACACATATATATATGGATACTTTCGCAGGAACCTAACTGTTTTACCCACACTCACACACATACACACATGCATATATACACACACACATCCAAACATATCTCCAAATAGTAATTTGTTAAGGTAGGTGGGGACCTCAGAGAAAGAGAGAGAGAGAGAGAGAGAGAGAGAGAGAGAGAGAGAGAGAGAAGGAGAGAGAGAGAAAGAGAGAGAGAGAGGTGTCACTTATAGCCTTCTCCACAAAAGCATTAGCACTGAGACTCAATGCACACATTTCTAGATAACTGGTTGTCTGCAGCGGTCCTATAAAAAAAAAAGGTGTAGATATGGAGGATCCACAACGTTCTGCTGATAAAAACTAAAATTCAAGTCAGCTGCAGTAACACCTGATAAATGAACATTTCTTTGTCTAAATCCAAATGAAGCCCTGATTCATTTCAGGAGAGGCACTTATAATAATTGAGGAAAGGTGTTAGGAAGAAATCATAGCCCTAGAGACTCTCAACACTCTGTATCTATTCCAAGTCTAATAACATCAGGAGAAGAAAATCAAGGTAGAAACTGATTAGCTGATTGCAAAGGTCTTTATACGTAATTTAAAGGATCCATAAAGAACAACTGATGGTCTTAAAAATAAATTATCTTGTGACAGGGAATTCAAATACTCTGATCACTAGAATATGGAGGCTAAAATTATACACTATTAAAACAAATAATTTTAAAAACCATTTTATTGAGGAAAATGGTTTCTATTTAATCAGCGAACAGAAATTTATTACTATCAAATTGCATATTTTAAAATTAGAACTGGTTTTCTACTAGTTCTTTTATTGGTTAATGTGGAATGAATGTGAAACGAAATACTCTACAAATTATTCACAAAGAAACCAAATGTTAGGGTGGCAATAATCAAAATAGAGAAAAAAGTACAATACCTTGAAGAATGTAGAGTTACACTGAAATTAAGTTTCAATTCTTTTGTTTTCTATATAGTTATTTTGCCATTACTCATATTTTTGTATTATTAATATTTCTACAAAACTGCATATATATCAAAGCAATCTCAAGTTCACTTTCTGTGTGTATTATGGACTGAATGTTTGTGTTCTCTCAAAATTCGTACGTTGAATTTCATTATAATGGTATTTGGAGGTGAGGCCTTTGGAAAGTAATTAGGTAGGACTATATGAGGTAGGGCCCTCATAAATGGGATTTGTGCCCTTATAAGAAGAAAGCAGGGAGCTAGCTGGCTCTCTTTCTGCCATGTGAGGATACGAGGAAACACTGGCAGTCTGCAGCTTGGAAAGGGGCCCTCACCAAACCCAACCATGCTGGTACCCTGATATTGAACCTCCAGCCTCCAGAATTGTGAGAAATAAATTCTGTTGTTTATAAGGCACCTGGTTTATGGTACCTTGTGATATAGCAATCTGAACTAAAACAGTGTATTTACATCTTGACCTTTCAGAGTATCTCCTTCAAGGTACAGATTGGACACAATTCTTAAAAATAATAATAATAATAATATTTCTTGAACATTTGCAATGTTGATGGAACTAAGACATGCATTATGTGTGTGTGTGTGTGTGTATAAAATCCTAATTCTCAGCCCTATATTTCCATTTTATTAAAAAAAGCCCAGATGATCAAAAAGTTTAAATATGTATATGAAAATGACAGCTAGAAATCAAAAGATAAAATGCACCATTACAGAAGGAAGTATATTCTCTGTCACTACAGGACTCAACTTGCCAGGACACCACCGAAAGGAGTCAAGATTCACACCCAGGCCTTTTAAACTCCTAAAGTCTGTCCTCTTTTTGCTGAACCTGACTGAAGAAATTTAGCCTCCCTATTTAAAAACTAAATAATAATGATGATGGTGGGTGGAGATACAAAATGAGCTTCTCCAGTCTATTTATTATTTATAAAATAAAGGTTAAACATTTGTAGTAAAAGGGCTAAATTTTATTTTTCATTTTAATACCAAGAATACATAGTTGGAAATATTATAAAACGTAGTTAATATATTTTTAATAATCAAGACATGTGAACTTCTCTCTGTGCCGTGGCGGCGAGTCACTGATTAGTTTGATAAGGAAACAAATCATACACACATACTTAAGAGTTAGCAATTAAATAAGAACTATATACATTAGTGATAGAAAAAAGAAAAAAACTATCTTCTGATATACCACAATGTTATTCCTGTTAGAATATTAGCAATAGGCATCATTTTCTATTTAGGATTTGCAATTTTCTTATGTGAAAACCTGAACTTTTAATTAACGTATGATCCATTCCATATCCAGGGAGAATCAACAGTAATCACAATTAAACTGAAAAGAGTAAAGCACATCTTTAAGATACACATTTGATACAAATCAGAAGCAGAAAAAATTGTTCCTGGCTTTTAGGAATAATAAAAATAAATGCAAAGGAAAATGACAAAGAAGCTTGAGGTGTGGGTAGTTCTACAATATGCTTTTCTTTGTCCCTGAAACAGAGCTGCCTCTGCAGCTGCTCACAGCGGGCATCTTAGTGTGGGAAGCAAAGTTCACTTTGTCAGAGGAGCATCCATCCCCATTTTCAGGAAAAAAGTGATGAGAGCTGAAATGACTACTGTTTTTCAGAGGCCAGAATCAAGAGGCAGAATAATGAATAAATCTAAACCACGGCAAATCTTAGCGTAGCCATATAGATTTCCATAATTGAGCACGGTGGAAACTCAGGTTAACACTGGACAATCTCAAGGCATAATTTAATTTTTTCACAAAGAAGTCTGTAGTGGTCCCTAATCCTGCAATGACCCTTCATAAAAAACACCAGACCCCAAGTATGGACACAATAAATTCTCTGTATTTGTATTATTTTGGATATCTTCAGCATTTTCCATTCCCAGTACAGTGGGAGGACAGTTTGGTTTCTTTAAGTAAGTTTCCTCATTGGAGAGAAATCCTCGTAGTCCGGGGTGAAGTCTCCATGAATAACTTTAACATCTTTTTGGCTGCTCAGGTGAAAGCTTCAGCAGCATCCACACCTCCTCCTTCTCTCTCACACCCCTTATCCCAATGGCAGGAAAGGCAACTACATGGAGATCTGATCGCTTCTCCCCAACACCACTGCTGCAACTCTTGTCTGGATTATTGAAACAGCCCCTTTCTTGGTCTCCATGTTTCTACCCTAGTCCTTAATGTCTACTCTCAACACAAAGGTCAGATAATCCTTTGAAAACGTATGTCAATTTATCTCACTTCTCAGAGCAAGTCCCCAAGTCATTGAAAATGAAAGATTCCTTACGATGGCCTTTTAAGGCTCTCACCCTGGCCTCCTGTTACTCCTCTGTCTCTTAGATTCTTCCTCCACCGCAGCACTCCAGCCGCTATGGCCCCCTCGAAGTTTCTCATGTTCCACCTGCCCGGGAAGCTCTTCCTTCAGGCATCTTCATGACTAGCGCCGTCATGTCCTCAGGACTGTGCTCAGAAAGTACCTTTTCCGTGAGTGCTGACCTGAGGTGATGAGCATCTTTAACTTTGCTACCTGACTCCCTCTCTGGGAACCCAGCCGCTCTGCTCCCTCCACCGTGTTTCTTTGCTGACCAGCAGCAACAGCACCTCCTCGGAACTGGGTATGGGACACAGACTCTCTGCACCCAGCGCAGATTTACCAGTTCAGAAATTCTGGGGGTGGGGAATAGCAGTCCGTTGCTAACAAGCCCTGGAGCTATTTCTGATGCATCCTAAGCTTTCAGATTCACTGTCCTATGCTAATATATTACTTGATGGGAAAACGTTAGAAGCTTTCCCTTTCATGTCAGAGAGAAATCAAGGATACCTGCTCTTAACACTTCAATTAGTTTACTGGTGGTTTTAGCTAGCGAAATAATGAAAGACACCGATTCGTTATTTTTCAATATTAGTATAATCTTTAGAAAACTCTTACGGTTAATAAATTTCATTAATATTGCTTGATAGAACATAATACAAAAAAAATTCTGTTTTCCTCTATCCCAGGAGCAAATATTTGCAAAAAATATTTTTAAAAAATAATTCAAAATGGCAACACAAATTACAAACTACCATGGAATGAACCTAGCCAAGCCAATGGCACATAAGATCTTTTGGGGAAAAATTATAAAATTTCATGAAGGAGCTAAAAAAAGATTCATATTACAGAAATGCAGAAATATGGAGACATGTCATTTTCCTGAAAGGAAAGAACAACACTGTAAAATGTCATTTCTCTCAGATTTATCTACAAATTAAATGCAATTTCACTGTGTATGTGTGTGTATATGTGTGTGTGTGTGCATGATCCAAAAAACTAGATAGAATACTAACGTGTGAAAGCAGTATGTAAATAAATAAAACTTAAAAGACATACACAATGGAAGTCCAAGGGGAGTTACCCCACAAGATGTAGAGGCTGGTAGTAAAGACAGTATAAAATTTGTTGTGTGATAAACAGACCAATGTAGAGAATAGAGAAAACAGAAATAGACCTTAGAGTAATACCTACGTAGCATTAGAAGTCAGAGGGTAGAGGAAGAAAATACACAAAGGCTGGTAGGACCACTGATCACACATACGGAATAAAGAATTAAATGACGGGCCCGTCATTCACACAAATGTACACACAGAGATAAATCCACATATATTACATCCTTAAATGTGAACAATGAAACTGAAAAAATTTACAAGAAAACATAGGAGGGCGCTGTCTTTTTGAATTTAGGCTAGAGAATAATTTATTGAATAAGACACAAAAGAAAAAGTCATAATTAAAAATCAATCTATTTGATTTCTTAATACAAAAACAAAAGCAAACATTTCTGCACAATTAAAAGTCACAAGAACAAAATTTAAAAAGAAAGCCAAAGATAGTAAGACCATTGCAAAGCACATCAACCAAAGTTTCACTTTTGGTTACACATTTTTACTTTGGTTACACATTTTACAAATGTGTGACTCTTAAAATCCAGTAAGAAAAGGAAAAGAAAAAAAAGAAATTTGAGCAAAGGATATTGGCATGTAAACAACAAAGGAAGAAGCCCAAATGGCCCAGCCCCTAAAAATCGCCCCCAAAATTATTATTATTATTATTATTTTTAAGAGACAGAATCTCATTCTGTAATCCAGGCTTGAATGCAGTGGCATCATCATCATAGCTCACTGCAACCTCAAACTCTTGGGCTCAAATGACCCTCCTGCCTCAGCCTCCTGGGTTACTGGAACCATAGGCATGAGCCACTGCACTCACTGCAAACATCAATTCTTAGTTTTGGCAAATTATGGGGGCGTAGTGTGTAAACTGTTGCAAAAATTCTGAAGACTAACATAAAACCATGTTCGGTTTGCATGTGTCCTATGACCCAGCCCCTGAACTTCTTTCTATGTGCCCACAAAGGAATTCTTACACTTGTGCCGAAGAGAAATACAAAAATGTTAAGGGCAGCATTCATCTTAATTGTGAAAATTGGTAGCAGCCAAAATGGCTATAAAATGGATATCAGTAAATAAACAGATTGTTCAAAAATATAATGGAAGTTAAGCCTGCAATAAAAGTGAATAGATTCTTACAGGGTTCTTACTTCAGCAAGCCCTTGGCTCCAAATAATTATTTATAACAGTTAAAATATAAAAGGGTAACTACACAAACAGCTTCTGTTCTGAAGACCGGAAAATAAACAGAAACCCAAAGCAGTGATTTATTAACTCTGGGCCCAGGCACTGGGAGACTGGACTTCAGTCAGAACCTTTAGGAAAAAGTGGGCTAAAAGTCATCCTGCAAAACGGAGGGGCAGAGTCAGGCTCTCTGCTTGAAACTAGGGTCCAGGGTATGGGCTTTCCCATTCCAAAAAAAGCAGCTTAAAAAACTCCTGCTAAAGAAAGAAAAGGAAAGGAAAGACACCTGTGATTGTCCCTCTAGAGCAGCACTGTCCAACGGAACCGTCTGCGATGAAGGCAAAGAGCTGTCCGTTACAGCAGCCACTGGAAACAACTGTCTAGTGAGACCAGAAAACTGCATTTTTAATTTAATTTATTAAAAAATAAATTTAAATATCCATAAGTGGCTAACTGATTGGACAGCACATCTCTAAATAACCTAAAGGCCTAGGGAGAAGTGAGGACTTGGACGCAGACTCTGGGGATTCTGGGACGGGATCTGCTCTCCCCGGTGTCACCACCTTGTAAAACTCAGTTCTCAATTGGCTGCTCGGGGGTCTGAGAGTCAACTGTCAACAGCAATGCAGAGATAGCTGAGCATGGAGGAAAGTAATAGGGAGGGAGAAAGAGAAGGAGAAAAGTACAAAATACTCTCATCACACGCAACAGGAATCAAATGTTCAAAGCACATGAAGAAAATGAATCCTACAAAAGACAGTCATAAATATCACTCCAGATAAAATTAATTATATGGGACCATTGGACAAACTTTTTGGAAGATGTTTAAAATGATGTAAGTTCAATATTAAATTGAAACAAAGCAACCAAAAGAAAGAAACCCGGTGTCTTGTGAAAAAAGTTAATTAAAAATTATGGAAATAAAAAATACGTAGAAAAATGTAATTACAATATAATATAAATTAAAAAGAGTGTTTGCTGGGATGATCATAACTGGATACAATTTAAAAACAAAGTAGTGAATTGAAAGATGGGAAAAATACCCACAATGAAAGCCTGAGGGACAAAGGAATAAATCACACAATACGTGGAGGACAGACGGAGAGGCTGTAGCATGTTTGAAGGTAATAAAGGAAAAAAAAATAGAGGAAATGGTGGAAGAGTGACATTTGAAAAAAAAAAAAAACAATAGCTGAGGATTATCAAGATTAAAAGAAGATATGAGTTCTCCAATCAAAAAACACACTGCTAGTACCCAAATATGTAATTTTAAAATAAAATTAATCAATTGACAACTAGAGGTATTACAGTGAAATTAAAGAATATCAAGAATAAGGAGAAAACGCTCAAACCAGCCAGAGGTGACACTGGAAAAAATTCATGGAATGTGAAATTTTGAATTTATCATGATGATACCTTGAGAAGGAATGAAATGAAAGGCAAATTTCAAAAAACTCATTTTTTGTTGTTTTATTTTTTGAAAAGAACTTGAAGTTAATATGCAGGTAACTATATGATGAAACTGAGTGGTGCAAAGATATCTTTTCTGAAATAGTTTTTTTTTGAGTATTTCATATTTATATTTCTACTTTTTGATTGTACGTTCAGAATAAAATATGAAAGCGGACTCTTGTCCCTCACCACAAACCTTCTTCTAATCGGAGCGCATTTTATTAATAAATCATTCTTCAGGTGATTTATATGGCATTGACGTTTGAGGAGAACTTGCCCAAAAGGCTCGTCTTGTATCCGTTGATCATGAAATTCAAATACCAGAGAACCTGCCTTTCCCTTTTCTATAGTTTTTTTCCCCCCAAAATGTAAATTATGGTTTTGTCTACTCTTGTTTCTCCAACAAACTAATTCCACATGCAATAGATTTTCAGGATTTTCTGTCAAATGATTCCTGCCACCCAGCACTATTATTGATCTATTTTTATTTTTTGCATTATTTCTATCATTCAGTATTTTCAGTGAGGATAGGTACGAGATAGGTGCATGTGTTCAATCTACCTTCTTGGTGAGCATATTCTTTTATAAAGAAGATTTTAAACAACTATACAATTATGAGTTGAATTAAATCTCAAATACACATATTTTTAAATTTTTTGGATAATCCTTTACAAATGAACAAGTTGCAAATACCATTGAGAATAATTATAAAATAGCATTTACAAAACCTTGGAAGACAAAGAGATGCCAACAGAGTGGAGGTGGTCTCGTATTCTTACTTCAAAGAGGTAAAAACGGACCTGCATAAATAAAACCAGAAGTGTGGTAGTATAAAATTATAAAGATGTATTACAAAGTTCCCTCATGAATTAGAATAATAAGACAAGACAAACTAGTACAATTTCCTCCTTAGGTAGCATTAATAGACTAATAAACTAGAAGAATGGCGTAGATGGAGCGTTTCTTGGTTTTTAGCGGAGCAGGTGATGCCACTGTGGACAAGACGGAGGAGCATGATATAGTCTGATAGACCTGTAGTTAATGCAGTCATCAACTGTCCCTCAAAAGTGCTGACTGATATCAAGTTGGACGGACGCCACAAGCAGCACGCTGTGGGTGTGGCCCTTGCACTGTCTTCCCCAACATTTGTATCAGTGACCAGAATAAAGACCTGGATGGTGCACGGGTGAGTGTTGGTGTCAGCAGGAGAAGGTCATGAAAGCTAGAAGAAGAGATAGCAGGATGAACAATACATTGCTCAAGATTGAAACATGTTCACAGAAGCACAGAGTCTAAAGGAAAGGATCAAAAGATAGAAATTTAAATTTTATAGGGCTAAGTATTTTTTCTGTCAATACCACATTAAATTAGAAAAAATCAATTATGCAAAGATAGGACAAAGGATTCTTTTTGAGGTTTGTTTAGTGGCA
>RJWJ010014461.1:0-37879 GCA_004363605.1 Indri indri | reverse complement strand
CCCTATTAAATATAATGCTAAGCAATATAAATCTATCACTAGTATTCCTTTCAGCTTCAATCTCATTTGGGATTTGTTACATGCCCTGTCAGTTCTGAGCCTGAGGCTTATGGTGCTTTTGCAGTAATTGGGGATGAAAAACAGAGAAGTGCTTGGACTCTGCAGCTCCTGGGTTGCAAGGTATGACCTGTCAGGCCAGCGGGATTCCTTTCTGAAGCATGAATGACTTTTTTCCATTACCTTCATTGGGCAGATTTTGTGGACTTTTGCTGATTTTCAGTTATAACTTCCTTAATTTACATTACTGAGAATCCAGTTACTTTCTAATACTAACAACAATATAATAAACCAAGCAAACTGTTTTTACAAAGAGCAATTACAAGAGTTGAACTGTAGACTTTCGTAATTCCATTCCTTGTTTCATATGCTGCCTATGTCTTTGAAAGAGTATTAAAGATTTCTTATTTGCTTAAAAAAAAAGCCCACAGTTCGTAATTCCTCTGCACTGCATAAGAAGGGAAGATCATGATGTGACAGAGGTCTCAAGGCCCACCAAGACCTTTATGAGGATCTCCCTTAACAAATATCTTTTCCCATAGCTCAGTATCCTTTCAGGCCCTCTCTCTGCTTAGTTTGCTTCGTTCTAAGTCTTAGTAATTTCTGTTTTAAGCTATGTCCTGAAGCTGGTGCAGAAGCTTTCCATGTTGCACTAGCTTACGGTGAAGTTTAGGATGTCAAGTCTTTAGGAGCTGGGAGGTAATCTGAGTCATTGAGGGATGTCAGGTATAGCTTAACTGTGAGTGGTGAGCAATGTGGTCGACTGGAGAGAGAGCAGTTTATCGAGTGGTGCATGAAAGAAAGAAAGAAAGAAAAAGAAAGAAAGAAAGAAAGAAAGGAAGGAAGGAAGGAAGGAAGGAAGGAAGGAAGGAAGGAAGGAAGGAAGGAAGGAAGGAAGGAAGGAAGGAAGGAAAGAAGGAAGAAAGGAAGGAAGAAAGAAAAGAGAAATCTATGGCTGAAATTTGGCTTGAGCTTTCCCCAGATTGCCACCTCCAGCAGGAGTTGAAATAGTAATTTATTCAGACGCTGTAAGCCGGCTTTTGAGTTTTGTTTCCCCCAGTTTTTAGCTATGAGATTTGAGCTATGAACAAATCCCTTATTTCTCTGAATTTCAGAGAAACAATTTTATTTGGCACAGCTGCTTCTCTGTTTGATTGTAGATTAAGTTTATGAAAGCACATCATGACCACAAAGCCTATAAAGGTAAAATATCATTTTGTCAACAACCACATATCAGGTGTTTATTATCCATAAATTAGTACAATTAATAATGCTATCATAGAAACTAAAGAATGTAAAATATATGGTTCTTATTCTTAGGGAGCTAACCTTGAAGAAATAAAACTATTAAAACTACTATGCAGAAATGATCTACAAAAATACCAAAAAAAATCATTATTATAAATGTAACTGGTATGCCACATTTGTCCATTGGGATAAAAGCTAAATATATTTATTTTCATCCTTTTATTTTCAAATGACAATAGCTCCAAGTAGAAATACTTCTCACTTCAGCATTAGGCTCAATTCTTATAGAGCAGCTCTTTTGTTCGTACCCACGGTCTCTAATCCTACACAAACCCGCCTATGCTCTGTAAAATGGCCCCACAGGAGGGATTCCAGCATCACTCACACAGTGAATAGAACCAGGCCTCCTCAATGGCGATTCTGGGTCATGGGCCAGATCGTCCTCTCAAAACACATTTCTTCTTAGGGAAACCACAGTCTCTTTTTATTGGGGCAACATGTAGTCTATCTAACCAGATCTAAAGATTCAAACCTTAAAAGGGAAGGAGTGTATGTTTTACTCTCGATCCTTTCAGTTCTCTCATCTCCAAGGAAATTCCTAGGTGCAAAGATGGACAGGAGGCACCACATTAATAATACCCCACACCAAACACAAGCGCCTAAGCCAAAGGTCTTTGCCAAGACCAAAATATATCACCGCTCCCCCTCAGTCATTTGTTTGCTTTGTGTTGGGGTAATAACTTGGAATGGATTTTGGTGACACTTCCTAAACTTAGGACTTGATTATCTCCACCTCAAGAGACAGAAACTGCCAACAACATTCAAAGGACTTTTTTCTTAAATAAAAATAAATGAAAATTTTTATTCTTATTTATACCAGTAATGACCAAGTACTGAGAAATTCAAGATAGGGAAGTGGTTAATGCAGGATAAAAATTACCAGAACAATAATCTTGGAGGAAGTTGGACATATAGACCAGCAGATGTCTAGCTGGTTTGCTAAAAAATATTTAAGACATTACAACAAACCCATGCCTTTGTTTGGAATTTTGCAACATCTCTCTGAATTCAGTGTCATAAAGATTAAGGCATATATGGCACAGGGAAAAATAAAAACAAAAACAAAACAATGTCTTGGGAGAGTAATGCAGCATAAATGATTACCTTACATATTTAATGATCGCGTTCATGTGAATTTCAGAGACCACCTATTTGGGATGCCAGTTTTGCTTGAATTGAACTTAGATCTAAGATTTTTTGATATTGAATCTTCATTTCCTTTGGAATAGCAATAATGGAAAATGGTGTTTTAATATAATCTGGGCTTGACTATAATAATAGCACTTTTATTTTGTTTATAGAAAATTTCAAACATAGGCCTCCATTTGGAAAAGCAGTGGTGTTTACACAGGGAGGACACGAGTCTATAATTTGGGATTGGCTTTGAATAATCTTCATGTGTTGAAACCACTCATTCTGCTATTGTCAGTCTTAATGGACAGTGCCCAAAATCACTGTCCCTAAAAAATGACATTTTTCTCCCAGTATGGTGCCATAAAGTCATGCTGAGGTAATGGTTCAGAATTGATTCTGTAACAGGGCTGCCTCTAGAATTCATTCCTGCAAGTCTGCCTGTAGATGATACAACATCACACAGCATATGTAATACATTTTAAATGTGGGAATAAACTAGAATAAATTGCCATGAAATTTTTTTGTTTGTTTTTGTTTCTTCCAATCCTATATTTCTTTTTTTTAAATTTTTTTAATTTCAGAGTTTCATGGGGGCACACACGTTTTGGTTATGTAATTTGCTTTTGTACAGTTTGAGTCAAAGTTATAAGTGTGCCCATCACCCAGTTAGTGTGCATTGTACTCGTTAGGTGTGAATTTACCCATCCCCATCCCCCATCCCACCTCTTTGATTTCCCTTAAGTTTTACTTCTATATGTGCACATAGTGTTGATTGATTAGTTCCAATTTAGTATTGAGTACACATGGTGTGTGTTTGTACATTCTTGTGATACTTCACTATGAAGAATGGTCTCCAGTTCTATCCAAGCTGTTACAAATGATACTAGATCACCATTTTTTTAATGGCTGAGTAGTGCTTCATGGTATACATATACCACATTTTATTAATCCACTCATGTATTGGTGGGTACTTGGGTTGTTTCCACATCTTTGCCATTGCCACATAATTTAATATAGAGATCTAAATAATATTCATATATACTGATACTAAATCCAAAGCAGCTTTAAAATAAAACAGTCCCTAGATATAATTCATAATGTATAGCAGAACACTACCTTTTATATGGTTTGCCAAAGGAATAGGGGCTTGAAAGGACCAAAAAATATTAATAGTTCATTGCTCCCAGATTTCTCACTGCTTTCAAAATTAAATATTTACTTTGATGACTAAATCTATAACCCATTCAGTGAATAAGTAATGCTTAGTATATCTCAAATATTTAATTGATACCTTATTCAATACATCTTACTGAGAATTTCCAAGATCACTGAAATTACCATATTTATTATGTATTTCTCCTTCTTATATTTTGAATAAAGACTTTGAAAAGAAAGCAAGGAAACTGGCTCTCACTTCACGCTATTATTTCGTACTTTGAAACTGTTAGTACAGCTTCCAAGCGAGGTTTCTCTAAGCTAAACACTGCAATATTAAATTAAGGAAGCAATTTAAAGGGTCACTAAGTATATTATCCAGCATAAATAACATTTCTGCCACTTCCCAACCATTGAGAATCTTTTCTTCTTTCATTGCCTCCAGTAAAGCGGAGTGGTGGCAGTTGCTTGGTTCTGCTTTTCCTGCATTGGGTGAAGTAGTTTGTCACCTCTCCCATACTGCGTGATTGGAGAGGTACTGAAAAATATCTTCCAGTCTGTCATTACTGTCTGACCCCATAAGCCATTGTTGTGCATCAACCCCACCCTAAGCAAGCCCTTTTCTGTAAGAAAATTTCCAACTAGTTAAGAAGATGCATCTAAGCAATGGCATATGAATTCAGTACGTTTTGATAATTGAGAGGGTTATGAGAGATGTTCAGAGTCAAGACATAGTCTCCTTGAAGACAGAAATAGGTATGGCATCATAACTAGACAAGCAGAGGTACTGTGAGTTGAATTGGGCCCCCTCAAAAAGATATGTTGAAGTCCCACCCTATAATATCTCATAATGTGACCATATTTGGAAATGAGGTCTTTACAGAGATAAGCAAGTTAAAAATGAAATCTTTAGAGTGACCTTAATCCAAGCACCAGTGTGCTTACCAAAAGGAGAAATTGGATGAAGAGACAGACATGCGCAGAAGGAAGATGATGTGAAGGCACAGGGAGAACATCATGCAAAGCTGGAGGCAGAGATTAGACTTGGCTGTCGCAAGTGAAAGGACATCAAGGACCCATTGGCCACCACCAGAAGTTAGGAGGAGGCAAGGAAAGCTTTCTCCCTACAGGCTCCAGAAGGAGCATAGACATGCCAAGACCTTGATTTTGGAACTCGAATCTCCAGAACTGTCATGCAATAAATTTCTCTTATTTTAAGTCACCCAGTTACTGATATTTTGTTATAGCAGCCCTAGAAAACCAATATAAGGGGAAAAAATTACCAGACATGAATTAAAAGGAAAGGATACTAGGAAAAAATAAGTAAAATATTTTTCAGATCATTAATTTTTAAGATAGCTTCTCTTATTACTCATTAGTATATTACCTCCTCAGTGCAGATAATTTAGGAAATACATAAAAATATTTAAAAATTTAAAATAAACTTGTCAACTCCAGAAAACCTTCCTTGATATTTGCACAAATTTCCTTTCAGTTTTTGGTTTATTCATATGTACAACTTTGAAAGTTAAAAACAAACTGTATACATAATTATGTATCATTAACAGAATGTATTATAAGCTTTTCCCCATAAAATAAGACTTTGTAAACATCAATGTTAATGCCTACATAATAGTCTCTACTATGATGGAACTATAATGCACTTAATTGTTCTCCACTCATTAGACACTTTGGTTTTTTTTCATTATAAATTTTATATAAAATAACAGTCTTATTCGAATGTATTTTAAACATCTAGGCATATATTTGGGTCAAATGGGTAAAAACCTTAGGATATTTGAAATGAATTGTCAAATAATTGAATTCTCATACTCACAAGCAGTATATAATAATGTTTATTTTACCACACACTTGCTAGCATTAAATATTCTCATTCAAATTCATTTTTTATGTGAATTTGGCAAATGAAAAACAGTTTCTTAGTTTTCAATTTGTATATTGTTTACTATTGAGGTTCCATTTCTATGTTTATTCATGTTCATATTTGTCATTTAAATTCCCAATTAATAATTTTTTTCTGTTTATCTATTGGAATCTTGATATTTTCCTTATAGAGTTGTATAAACAATTTTTGTTGTGTTTATTCACATGTCTCCCTTATATTACTTTTTGCTTTTTTTGAGACAGAGTCTCACTTTTTCACCTGTGCTATAGTGCAGTGGCATTATCCATAGCTCACTGCAACCTCAAATCCCTGGGATCAAGTGATCCTCTTGCCTCAGCCTCCCAAGTAGCTGGGACCACAAGTGTGCACCACCAAGCCAGGCTAATTTTTCTATGTTTTTTTTTTTAAAGACAGGGTCTTGCTCTTGCTCAGGATGGTCTCCAACTCCTGACCTCAAACAATCTTCCCTCCTCAGCCTCCCAAAGTGCTAGGATTACAGGCATGAGCCACCTCGCCTGGCCTCCCTTTTATTACATTTTAAAATCTTATTCAATTATTTATTTTTTTAATGTACAGCAGCTTTGTATTTTTAAAAATGTCTAATTTAAAGCTGATTTTATTTTTAATTTCTTCAGATGGTTTTAAACTTAGAAAGTTGTATAAGGATTACATTAAGGTGATTGACTGAGCACACACTCCAGACAACTCTCCCTTATCTAATGCGTAGTAAGCCTATATTTTTAAAAACCTATGACAGAACTAGAAATATAAAAGCTATCCAGAACTCACCAGTGTAGAAACACCTGAAAGTGAAAGCTTACAGTTATAATAAAACAATAGCACAAGAGGGAAAACAAAATAATGAGACGGAAAAAACAGTATCCCACATGTCAGTACTAACACTGAATGTGAACAGACTTCACGCTCCATTTAAAAGACATAGACTTGTTGAATGGATGAAAAAACACACCCAAAGTATATGCTGTCTCCAAGAAGCACAGACTCAGGGTAATGGGATGAAAAAAAAATATCCCATGAAAATTGAAACCAAAAGTGAGGAGGTATAGTCATTTTCATATCAGATAAAATAGACCTGAAATCAACAATGATTGAAAAAAAGACCAATATGGTCATTATATAATAGTAAAGGGAGTAATTCAACAAGAAGACATAATAATCCTAAATATATATGCACCTAACACAGGAGCACCCAGATTCATAAAGCAAATTCTACTAGACCTAAGCAAATAAATAGAATAGCATCATAACTAACAGGGACTTCAGCATTCCACTGACAGAACTGGACAGATCATCAAAGCAGAAAGTCAATAAAGAAACACTGGATTTAATGAAGCTCTAGAATAAATGGACCTAACAGACATTTATACAAAATTCTACCCAAAACTACTGACTATACATTCTTCTTGTCAGCACATGGGATATTTTCCAAGATTTATCCTATCTTAGGCCAGAAATCAAATCTCAGCAAATTTAAAATATCAAAATAATAAAGTGTATCTTCTCACACCACAGTGGAAGAAAACTGGAAACCAATGCCAAGAGAAACACTCACATCTACACAAAGCCATGTAAATTAAAGAACCCACTGCTGAACAATCCTTGGGTCAATGATGTAATTGAAATGGAAATCAAAAGATTCCTCAAACTGAATGACAAAAGGGACATAAGATTTAAAAATTTATGGGATACAGCAAAAGCAGTCTAAAGGGAAAATTAATAGCCTTAAATGCTTACATCAAAAACATAGAAAGATCACAAATTAATAACCTAATATTACATCCCAAGAAACTAGAAAAAAAAAAAGAGCAAACCAAAACCAAAGTCAGTAGGAGAAAAGAAATAACAAAGGTCACAGCAGAACTAAAGGAAATGGAAACCAACCAACCAAACAAACAAAAAACAAAGGGTAAATGAAACAAAAGTTGGTTTTCGGAAAAAATAAGCAAAATTGACATACAGCTAGCCAAATTGAACAGAAATAGAAGGGAAAGGATTTAAATAAACTCAATCAGAAATGAAAAAAGAAACATTACAACTAATACCACAGAATTACAAAATATTCAGGAATACTATGAAAACATGTATACCCACAAACCAGAAAAGGTAGAGGAAATGGATAAAGCCCTAAAACACATGTCCCAAGCCAGAATCAGAAATAAATAGAAATCAGTAATGAGAAGACACCAGTAATCAGCATTAAGATTAAAGCCGTAATTATAAAACTCCCAACAACAAAAAAAGCCCTGAATAAGATGGTTTTACAGCCAAATTCTACCAGAGCTACAAAGAGGAACTGGTACCTGTCCTACAGAAATTATTCCATAATATTGAGAATGAGGGAATGCTTTCTAGCTCATTCTATGAAGCTGGTATTACCTTGATACCAAAGCCAGGAAAGGATGCAATAAAAAAAGAAAATTACAGGCAAATATCCCTTGTGAGCATAGGTGCAAAAATTCTCAACAAAATGCTAGCAAATCGAATTCAACATCACATCAAAGAAATAATCCACCATGAACAAGTGGGCTTCATCCCACAGATGCAAGAATGGTTCAACATACGTAAATCAATACATGTGATTCATCACATGAAGAGAAGCAAAAACAAAGACCACATGATCACCTCAAAAGAGGCAGAAAAAGCATTTGACAATAATCCAGCACCCTTTCATGATAAAAACCCTCAGCAAACTAAGCATTGAAGGAACATAGCTAAAAATTATAAAAGCCTTATATGACAAACCCACAGCCAGCATCCTGCTGAATGGGAAAAAGTTGAAAACATTCCCATTAAGAAATTAACAGGACAAGGGGTCCACTGTCACCACTTCTAGTCAACATAATGCTGGAAGACCTAGCTAGAGAAATCAGGCAAGAGAAAAAAATAAAGAGCAAACCAAACCCAAAGTCAACAGAAGAAAAAGGTATACAAAAAGGGTATCCAAATAGGGAAAGAGGAGACCAAACTATTGCTTTTCATGGATGATATGATCTTATATCTAGAAAACCCAAAGACTCCACCAAGATGCTCCTGGAATTGGTAAATAAATTCAGCAAAGTCTCAAATTACAAAATCAATGTACATAAATCAGTAGCATTTCAATATACTAAAAACAGTCAAGCTGAGAGTCAAATCAAAGACCCAATACCCTTCACAACAGCTACAAAGAAAATAAAATACCTGGAATATGCTTAACCAAGGAGGTGAACGATCTCTACAAGAAGAACTATGAAACACTGAGGAAAGAATTCATAGATGACACAAAGAAATGGAAGTACATATCATGCTCATGGATTGGTGGAGTCAACATTGTTCAAATGTCCATACAACCCAAAGTGATTTACAAATTTAATGCAATCCCCATCAAAATACCAACATTTTTTTTAGGAGCTAGAAAAAATAATTCTATACTTCATTTGGAGCCAGAAAAGAGCCAATATAGCCAAAACAATCTTAAGCCAAAGGAACAAATCTGGAGGCATCACATTATCAGACTTCAAACTATACTGCAAGGCTATGGTAACAAAAATAGCATGGTATTGGTATAAAATAGAGACATAGACCAATGAAACAGAATAGAAAATTCAGATATGAAATCATCTACTTATACTCAACTGATCTTTGACAAAGCAGACAACTACACATACTGGGAAATAGAAGCCCTATTCAATAAATAGTGCTAGGAAAACTGGATAGTCACATGAAGAAGAATGAGACAGGAATCCTCTCTCTCACTACTCACAAAAAGTAAGTCAAGGTGGATAAAAGGCCTAAATGTAAGGCATGAAACCATAAAAATTCTAGAAGAAAATATAAGAATAACTCTTGTAGAAATTAGTCTAGGCAAAGAATTTATGACTAAGACCCCAATGGCAATTACAGCAACAACAAAAATAAATAAATGGGATTTAATTAAACTAAAAGCTTCTATACAGCTAAAGAAATGATCAACAGACAACCTATAGAATGGGAGAAAATATTTGCAAACTATACATCCAATAAAGGGCTAATATCCAGAATCTATGAAAACCTCAAGCAAATCAGCAAGAAAAAACAATCAACCCCACTAAAAATTGAGCAAAGGACATGAACAGAAGCTTTTCAAAAGAAGACAGAGAAATGGCCAATAAACATATGAAAAAATACTCAATGTCACTAATCATCAGGGAAATGCAAATTAAAGCCACAACAAGATACCGCTTCACTCCTGTTGAGAATGGTCACTATTAAAAAGTGAAAAAAAAAAAAAATAGATACTGGCATGGATTCAGAGACAAAAGAATGCTCATATCCTGTTGATGGGACTGCAAATTAATACAACCTCTATGGAAAACAGTATGCAGATTCATCAAGAACTAAAACAAGACCTACCATTCAATCTAGTAATCTCACTACTGGGTATCTACCCAAAGGAAAAGAAGTCATTTTATAAAAAAGGCACCTGCACTCTAATGTTTATTGTGCCACAATTCACAACTGCAAGGATGTGGAATCAGCATAAGTGCCCATCAATTCATGAATGAATGGACAAAGAAAATGTGCTCAGTGTGTGCGTATGTGTGTGTGTGTGTGTGTGTGTGTGTGTGTGTATATATATATATATATATATATATATATATATATATAGCATGGAGTACTACTCAGCCATAAAAAGAATGAAATAATGTCTTTTGGAACTGGAGACCATCATTCTAAGCCAATTATTTCAAGAATGGAAAAATAAACATCACATGTATTTTTTTAATAATTGGGACCTAAACGATGGGCACACATACTCACAGAGATGCAAAGGATAGTGGAAACCAAGAAGGGTGAGGGTGGGAGGAGGTGAAGGTAAAAACTTACCTGTCAGGCACAATGAATATGATTCTGGTGATGGGCACACAGAAAACTCAACTTAGGAATTATAAAAGGTGTCCATAAGACAAAAATATTTGTACCCCCTTAATATTTTGAAATAAAAAAAAATGAATCACTGGAAGGTGTCACACAATGGAATCAGATTAAAGGAGAGAGAGTCATAGTTGTAAAGCTATGTACATGAAAACTCCTGATGGAAAGAGTAATATGGTGTGTAGCGAGGGGTGGGGAGTTGTTCTAAGCTTGGATTTGATGCATGTGTTAAAGAGGAAGGCACTGTGAGTCTTTTAACAGAGTCTCTGTAGGTGTGGCTGTCCCAGAAGGTCCCCAAACCCTTTCCTCTTTCTTCTAGCTTAAGGCCAAATAGAGTTCTTCTTCATGGTCAAGCGGGAGCTGTAAGATGGGTAATGGGGACCAAAGAGGCCTGGCAACGTGATGGGGAGCTGGGGACATCCAGGAGGAAATGGAAAATGCTGTGACCAGAAAATTAGCTTCTGATCAAATCCTTCCTAAAGCATCCTACTCCTCACCAGTTTTCCTAGTAAATCAAGTACACACAAAAAATCTTCCACCATGTGAGAAAAACAACTCTACAAAAAAGAAGCATGAATGTCAAGAAATAGAACTAACACCTAATCAAAGAGTATGAGCAGAGTACAAAAACCACAACTTTAAAATAGATAAAATTATTATCCTCAAAGTGATGACGAATTTAGTACCCCCCCCCCACACACACACACAGAAAGCTAACAAGAAATTTTGGAAGCATTAAAATTTGTTAAAATATGTAAAATTCAACAGATATAATGAATATGAAAATGGACCCAGATGATAAGTGGATTAATGATCAAATAAAAAATTATCTCAAATTCAACCACAAAGAATAGAGAAGTGAAATGTATGAAAATAGAAGTTAGAAAACAAGGAGGATAACCTAGAAATTCTGACATCTGTCTAAAGAAATTTCAGCACAAATAGAATACTCAAAATAGAAAAGGAGAAATAATGTATACTAATGGAATTGAAGAAAGACATGCATGAATCTTGTTAACTGGATGCTTAACAAGTTGAAAAAATATGAAAAAAAAGAAAAATTCACACCTAGACATACTGGGAACATTTTAGAAAACCTAGGATAAAGTCAAAAGTACTATGAGCTTCAACATAAAAAAAAGTTAGAGACTCTAAAGCTGTAGTCCCCAACCTCCTGGGCTGCAGGCAGGTACTGGTCCCTGGCCTGTTAGGAATGGGCCGCACAGCAGGAGGTGAGCTATAGCTAGCCCTAACGAGGGAAGCTTGATCTGTATTTACAGCCATTCCCCATTGCTCTCATCACCACCTGAGTTCCGCCTCCTGTCAGATCAGGTGGCATTAGATTTTCATAGAAGCATGAACCCTACTGTAAACTGCTTATGTGAGGGATCTAGGTTGCGTGCTCCTTATGAGAATCTAATGCCTGATGATCTGAGGTGGAGCTGAGGCGGTGATGCTAGCTCTAGAAAGTGGCTGCTAATACAGATTATCATTAGCAGAGAGGTTTGACTGCACAGAGACCATAATAAATCAATTGTTTGCAGACTCATATCAAAACCCTATCAGTGAGTGGCAAGTGACAGTTGTATAATTATTTCATTATATATTACAATGTAATCATAATAGAAATAAAGTGCACAATAAATGGAATGTGCTTGAATCATCTCGAAACCATCGCCCCACCCCCACTCCAGTCCGTGGAAAAATTCTCTTCCATAATACCTGTCCCTGGTGCCCAAAAGGTTGGGGACCACTGCTCTAAAGGACAGTTACATTGGAATTCTAGTTGACAACTCTGAATGTAATAGATCAGCACTTTTATGATCTGATCAAAAGTGATCTCAAGTTTAGAATTTTCAAGACCCAGATGAATTATATGTGTGAGGACAATATAAAACATTTTCAAACATCTAGGACTCAAAAAGTTTACTCAAAAAAATCCTAGCCGAAGAAATATTACAGGATAGATTTTAGCCATCACAAAATGAATCCAAAAGGAAGGTAAGGAAAACAAGAAGCATAAATGAGTAAAGAAACTATAAAAGTTATGGAATTAGACCAGAAAATTGAGGTTAGTTCAGTTTGAAGATAGTCCAGAATGATTTTATGAGAAAATGCAGGAAGTATTCAGAAAAATTGACAGTGGCTCGATATATTCCAACCAAAAAAGAGAGAACTGCACATAGAAAAAGAAAGAGAAGGCAAATTTTGCTTAATTGGAAATGTAAATAAAAATAAAAAGATTTGTCTTTTTTGTCTATCAAATTGGAAAGATAGCATAAAAAGTTTTATAATGTAGGGAAATTGGAAGTCTCATATATTGATGAAAGCTGATAAAAGTTTCTGGTTGACGAGCTATATTGAGGTTTAACATTTAATCTTTTGATCCAGAGTATTGATGTATTAATAGGATTCTTAGTTGCCAGCAACAGAGATACGTGTGCGTGTGTGTGTGCGTGTGTGTGTGTGTGCATATGTGTATCACTGATTCTCATTATTCATGGTAGTTATGTTCTATGAAGTCACTGTGAACAATGATTTAACAAATACTGACTGAATTACTGCTCCAAGGAGAAATTAGATTTCTTTGAGCCTGTGGTCACAATATTTTTGTCACCCAAAATGCTATTTGTGTTATCTGGGTTTGTTTGCCAAGTTTCTGGTAAAATAAACCAGTCTCATCACTGTTGAGAACCTGCTCTTCCACATAACCCCTTTTCTGTAAGACAGTTGGCAAGAATTTTTTAATTGCCTTGCCTGCCAGTTCAACATTTTCTATGCAGTATTGCCTTCAGAAACATGCAAGCCAGCCAGCACTAGCTGAGAAGGGTTTAACATCTTCCTGACTCTGGGTAACGTGATGACAAATTTTTTTTGGATTTCAGCCTTACAACAATGCTGACAACTATGCTTTTTTTTTTTTTTTTAGTATTTTTTTTTATAAATCCATAATAATCTCATGAATTTATACATTTATACATTAACTTTTCCATCTTTTCTATAGTTTCATCATGCACTACAGATGTTACTTTAGCACTTTCCAAAGGAGTTGCGTGTACACACATCAGTGCATTTTCTGTTCCTTTTTCCAGATATATTGTTGATTCATAATATAGAAGTCATGGCCAACATTACTGTAACTCACGCCTCAACATAGGTTATCTAACACCCTTATTTCTCCTTAAGGAACAGCACAGTCTCCTTGTGCTTAGAAACATAAGGCAGCACTTTAGCTTAACACTTGGAGGCCATTTTAAACATCAAAATCACCCCCAGAAAAGCACAACAATGAGAAAAGTTGGCATTAAATAGGCAATTAAAGTGATACTCGTTTATGGTATGAGAGCTGAAACCAGAAGGCAGTGTCACCTTGTCCCACCTCATGTGGGGACGTACCTGTGGGGTGACTCAAAGTTTTCAAGGCTCTTTACTGTGTGCAAATTACCACAAAGGCGTGGTGAATATTGATTTTGGAGTTACAAATAAATGTCAGAAAGTAGGCAAATTCACAAATACGGCATCCACGAATAATGAAGATTGACTCTCTAAGCGTGTGTGTGTGTTTATAGAGAGGGATTTATTAAAAAGAATTAGAAGGATATGAGTTAGCACTCATAGAATAAAAATATAGCTGAATACTGAGACCTAAGAAAGGTTATTAAACAGGGCACATGGAGATCTGGTTACAAGGGAATCACAGAAAGTCTCACCAGATGTCACTATAAGCATGACTAAGATCCATTGATTTGCAGTGCCACTTTTCTTCAGATTCAAATTCCAGGAAAAGAGCCTGATTAGTCTTGTTGGGTCATGTGATACTCCTCATGTCAAGAAAGGGCTGGGTACTTAGGCTGACCTCTCATCAAGATGCAGGCCTGAGATAATTGTGTTGCTATTGCTAAAATAAGACACCATGAATTTGAAGAAACAAAAAGTAATATGTGCATTGCACTCTATAGGTCTACTTTAAATTTATACTAAGGAAAAATTATAAATTTAGACTGATGTTTGTATACAAAATACTTAAATAATTGAAGGCTAATCCATCTGATAGATATTCGTACCAAGATTTGAAAACAAATATTTAAGTGAATTTGTTTTCTGTTGCTGCATAAAAAATTACCACATAGCTACTTAAAACATAATTTGTTAATTCTCTCACAGTCTCCACAGGTCAGGAGTCCAGAGATGGCTTGACTGAATCCTCTTTTTAGGGTACCACAAGGGTGCAGTCAAGGTGTTGGTTGAGCTGCATTCCATTGTCAGGGGCTTCTTCCAAGCTCATGTGGTTGTCAGGAGAATTCTGTTTTGGGGGGAGTTTTTTTTTTTTAATTTTATTTATTTATTTTTTTGTAATTACAGGATTGGAGTCCCAGTTTTCTTGCTGACTGTCACAGGGTTTGCTTTCTACTCCCAAAGGACACTTGTGGTTCTTTGTCATATGGTCCTCTCCTAGGCCCTCTCTCAACATGACAGCTTACTTCTTTTTTATTATTTCAGCATAATACTGGGGTACAAATGTTTAGGTTACATATATTGCCTTTGCCCCACCTGAATCAGAGCTTCAAGTGTGTCCATCCCCTAGACGGTGCACACCATACCCATTAGGTGTGAATATACCCATACCCTCCTCCCCCCTCCCACCTGCCTGACACCCGATGAATGTTACTACTATATGTGCACGTAAGTGTTGATCGGTTAATACCAATTTGATGGTGAGTACATGTGGTGCTTGTTTTTCCATTCTTGGGATACTTCACTTAGTAGAATGGGCTCCAGCTCTATCCAGGATAATACAAGAGGTGCTAGATCACCATTGTGTTTTGTGGCTGAGTAGAACTCCATGGTATACATATACCACATTTTATCAATCTATTCATGTATTGATGGGAACTTAGGTTGTTTCCACATCTTTGCAATTGTGAATGGTGCTGCTATAAAATTCGAGTGCAGATGTCTTTTTTATAGACTGTCTTTTTTTTCCTTTGGGTAGATAACCAGACTTGCTGGATCAAATGGTAGTTCTACTTGTAGCTCTTTGAGGTATCTCCATATTGCTTTCCACAGAGGTTGTACTAGTTTGTAGTTCCACCAGCATATCTCTCTTCAGGGACTGTCAAGGACTTTCTTTAAAGGACTCTCCTGATTGCATTATGTCTATACTGCATAATACCCCTTTTGATCAACTCAAGCAATTTTAATTATAGCTATAAAATATCTGCACCTGTTGTATAAAGAAACATACCAACATACTAATAACTCTGCCAGATTCTATTGGTTAGAATCAAATCTCAAGTTCTGCCCTTACTAAAAGGGAGAGGATAACACAAGGCTAGGAGCTGGGGTCATTGGGGGCAGCTTAGAATTCTGTCCACAACTTCGAGGAATATTTAATTCTTTGAAAAAATGTTCTATAGGTAATATTTAATTAAGGAAGAGTCAAAACAGCTTACAGGGTAACTATAAAAGGACAATGTAGAACTAAACTAAATATAACTAATGGTCTTCCCTGGTTGTGTAATTAAGAGTAATTTTTATTGTCTCTTCCCAATTTTTTTATAATTTCCATATTTTCTACAGTAAGCAGATGATGCTTTTAAAATCAGAAAATATGTACCTACCTTAAGGGCATGAATGTTGGAACCAACTGACTAAGTTTTAATTCCAAACTATAATTTACAAGCTTTATGTTATGGTAAACTATCCACACTGAGCCTCAGAATTTTTTCTGAAACAAAGAATCTGACTTTATTTCTGATGTTTGATTGCTATCAGCTTTCAAGCCCCACCACCTCTTCTTCCCCTTATGCCCATATCTAGAAAATGTGATAAGAGAGCTGGAATGTTCCCTCCTTTGGCTGTGGTGGGGAGTTCAAACCATGTACGAGAACCCTCACCCCATGTTCACCCGCTAATCACTGTAATAGCCAAGCTGACTCCTTTCCCTGCTCTTAAACCATTTGTGCCTGCGTGGGAGCCTGCCCTCTTCTCCGCAGAGAGCCTCTTTATGTGAGTAACAGCATGTTCACACCCTGTGTGCATGTGCAGTGTCATCGTTCTCAACATCTGAACCAGATTTTGAGTGGGGAGGGTCCATCCTGCCTCTTCAGAGTGATCACAACACTTTATTTGTGAAATGGGGATATTAATAGTATTGACACATTCAATAATTGTAAAGAGCAAATTTATTACATGTATACAAGCGCTTAAAATAGTACTTGCAAATAGTAAACACCACGTAAGTGTTAACTGTGGATATTTTTAAAAATTATTGGTGATTTGATGGTTCGCTTTATTTTGCTTATTCTGTAAACCATCATTGTTTTACAAAAGAAAATTTACATTATATGTGATGGCAAGAATTTTAAAAGTCCTGTTGGGAAAAAAATACATGCTATTAATATGTATTAAAATATAGTAAACTAATTTAGAGAACAAATTGTGTTTTTGGTGGTTTCCTAAATTAAAGAAAATGGGCTATGTTTTTATTATTTGAATGTTTTGATTGTTCTTAGTTTTCAAATAACATTATACAATTATACATAAAACACTCATTTATTTAAAATTTAAAGTTATAGCATGCTTTTATTATACAATAATTTTTCCTTACTCTGTTGAGAAAGAAATAAAATGTTTAAAAATAGGTTAGTATCAAGAATTTGTTCTTTTTAACCAGCTTCCGGGGTTTATTTATTCACAGAGATCTGTTATCTTTCTTGTGTGTATATTTAAAAAACTGCAGAATAAAAGGATATTAGAATGATGATTTATGGCATGGGGAACTTTTATAGCAGCTTTATTCATGATTGCCAAAACTTGGAAGCAACCAAGATATCCTTCAATAGGTGAACAGAGATAATTAAACTGCAGTACATCCATACGATGCAAAGTATTCAGACATAAAAAGAAATGAGCTATTAAGCTACAAAAAGACATCAAGGAGCCTTAAATGCACATTGCTAAGTGAAAGAAGCCAATCTGGAAAGGCTACGTAGGGAATGATTCCAACTGTATGACATTCTGAAAAAGTCAAAACATGGACAAAATAAAAAGATCTCTGATTGCCCCAGACTTAAGGTGGGAGGAAAGGAGGTAAGGATGAACAGATGGAGCACAGAAGATTTTTGGGGCAGTGAAACTATTCTGTATGATACCGTAATAGTAGATACATATCATTATACGTCTGTCCCAAAACCATAGAATCTACAACAGAAAGTGTACCCTAATGTAAACAATGGACTTTAGTGAATAATAATGTATCAAGAGTGGCTCATCAATTGTAACAAATGCACAAGACTAATGTAAGATGTTAATAATGGAAGAAACTGGGAGAGAGGGGTTAAAGGAATATATGGAACTCTTCATACTTTTCATTCAATCTTCTGTTAATCTAAAACTGTTCCAGATTAAAGTCTATTAATTTTCCTTAAAATATGTTATAATGATGACATGACATTCCAAATCCTGAATTTTGTTTCAAAAGAATGATTCAATTGTGCTTATCCTAATATTCATATTAATAATTTTAATTATACTGCATTTTTTAAAGAAATTATTTTTGCATGGTATCTATGACTTCAATGTTTCAGAACATTCCATTAAATAAAGCAACTATTTTCAAAATAATCTCGATAAATGACTCACATGTAACACCTTTTTTCCTTAAAATTAAAGATTTCACAAAAGTTCTTTTCATATGCTATATAGGTTCGAAAATCATTGCATGCATGAGAAAAATAATGTATTGAGGTATGTAAGTTGTAGTAAAATAGTAAAGCTAGAAAGAAAATCCATTGCCTCATTAAATCTCTGGCATGCACTCTTCCCTCGTGTGGAAGCAAATCATTAAAATAAGAGAGTTATATTTAGACACAACACTGCAGTAAAAGAACTCCAAGAATATTGATTTTGTCCTTGAATTTCAGTGAATGAGGTAGTTTTCTTTTCTCACAGCTTAGCATGCAAATTATTTCTTCGTCATTCAAATAATTCTAAATTGAAGTGATTTGCCTCTTAATTAATTTCATTCTGCCACAAATATGTTTATCATAACCGAAAATTCAGTCAGGAGCAGGGCAGCAGGAAAATCTGAGGCTGTGTCACCATGGTACAGGGTGTGTCGGGGAGTAGTTACGGTCAAAGTCTCTGGAAACATCACATCAAAGCTTCACAGTGTTTTGTTTCTCCCCGGCTGTGTGTACAGTGTGTGTGGCTCACTATTTGCCTGGTACATAGTAGAAGCTCAAGAAATGTTTTCTGTACATATAGCATGGTTGCTTGTAGCTGGTATTCTTAGAGCTAGACTGACCCATGTGTGATATTGGCTCTGTTCATCATTGTTTCCTTGGTTAGCTACATGGATAAATCACATCACAGCTCTCAAATGAGTTTCCTCATCTGTAAATTGAGGACAATGAGAGTGTCCTTGTGGAGCTGAAATGAGATGGCATTAAAATGTAAGCTCCACAAAGGCTGGGATTTTTTTTTTCCTATTTGATTAATTCCTATAACCCTAGTGCCTAAAATTTGCTTCATACATATTTGGTATTCAATATATAAGTATCAGTTTAATTAATTAAATGTGCTAATACTTGCTGGATTATTATATGATCCTTCAAGTAGTTTCATTTTTACAATAATCCCAGAAGGTAGGTGTTATTATTACTTTTTTTGTGATGAAAAGAAGGAGGCATAGATAAGTTAAATAACATGGTAGAATGTTGCATATAGAGAATTTGAACCCAACCAGCCAGGTTTGGTGGTCCATGCTTCAAATATATCAGCTATACTACATCAGTTAGTGAGGTCTAAGACACCTAAAACATAGTAAGTGCTTAATAAATGGTCATACTTGTTATATGAGAGTCATTGAAACTAGAATTTCTGATTCAATAATGCTATCATGTTCATTTAATAACGTGGCAGTAAGACAAAATTTGAAATTCCCCAGCTATTCAGTTTTGCTTTAAACTATATGTTTTTTCTGCTTTGTGTATTAGTTCATTTTTTTGTAATGAAGGGCTAAAGAAACTTCTAATTCATACAAAGACCAGTTTTACACATGGGGAAGGGTGACCAATTCTAAAACATTTAATACGTCTATATATAGACTAATCAATATTTTCAAATTATGGGTCACAGAGTCAAATGCTGTGTCCATCATTTTTAAAATGAGAAAACGAATCCTACTTTGCATGTAACATAAATGTATATACATTTGAATCATATTGTATTTTTTTTGCTGTGAACATTGTCACCAAAGTTTTCATTGTCTGATAGACTAAATCTGTCCCAAGCTTTGTTGTTGAATTTAAAATCGTTCGCACCCCTACTTGCCATCATAGGCTTTGAACATTTATGAGATAAAGTTTTAGTTGTCTTTGGGGAATAAAGTGAAAATGCTCTTAGGTGGAAATGTTCTTTAGCAATTTGCTTTTAATCATAAGTCAGGAAGTGAGAAAGCTGGGATTGAAACTCAGGTCAGTATGACTCCAAACCTTATAAATTTTAATGAAAATTAATTCCACTTTCAGCATTTCCAACCATTCTTTATACCAACTCTATACCAACTCTCATGACACCATTAATGAATTTCAACAGAAAATAAAATGTTGTTGCACTTTCATGACATTAAATTAATTTGTGCTAATGTTATTATTTTCCATTTTGTTTCATTTATTCACAAATTATTTTGTAAAAGTTGTTTCTGTGGTTAGAAAAACAAACAAACTAACACAGTCCTAGTCTAGTTTGGTAGGAAGCAGGGATGAGGAGTGTACAAATGAATCATTACATAACACTATTCAACAATATACAGTCATATGCTGCATAATGACATCTTGATCAATGACAAATCGCATGCACGTATACAATGGTGATCCTTATAAAAATATGATGAAGCTGGAAACTTCCTATCATCAGGTTACATCAAGTTACACTGTTATAAGGTTGTAGCTCAACAAAGTACTCGAGTGTTTGTGAGGATGTTGGTTTAAACAAACCTACTACATTCCAGTAGTATAAAAGTATAGCACATACGATCATATGCAGTACACAATACTTGATAATGATAATAAATGACTACATCACTGGTTTATGTATTTACTATACAATATTTTTAGTCATTAGAGTATATTTCTTCTACTTACAAGAAAGAAAAGTTAACGGTAAATTAACAATCTCAGCCAGGTCCTTCAGGAGGTATCCAGAAGAAGGCATTGTTATCATAGGAGACGACAGCTCTGTGTGTGTTATTGCCCCTGAAGACCTTCCAGTGGGACAAGATGTGGAGGTGGAAGACAGTGATATTGATGATCCTGACCCTGTGTAGGCCTAGGCTAATATATATGTATTTGTGTCTTAGTTTTCAACAAAAAAGTTTAAAAAATAAAAATAAAAACAAAAATTTTAAAAATAAAAACACTTATAGAATATAGATATAAAGGAGGATTTTTGTATAGCTGTGCAATGTGTTTTAAGCTGTTATTACAAGAGTTGAAAAGTTTAAACAATTTAAAAGTTTATAGAGTAAAAAAGTTACAACAAGCTAAAGTTAATTTATCATTGAAGAGAAAAAATTTTTTTTAATAAATTTAGTGTAGCCTCAGTGCACAGTGTTTATAAGGTCTACAGTAGTGTATAGTAATGTCTTAGGCCTTCACATTCACTCGCCACTCACTCACTGACTCACCCAGAGCAGCTTCTAATTCTGCAAGCTCCATTGATGGTCAGTGCCCTATGCAAGTGTACCATTTTTAATCTTTTATACTATATTTTTACTCTGTCTTTTCTATGTTTAGATACACAAATACTTACCATTGTATTATAATTGCCTACAGTATTCAGTATAGTAACATGCTATATATGTTTATAGCCTAGGAGCAAGAGGCTGTATCATATAGCCTACGTGTGTGATAGGCTATACCACCTAGGTTTCTGCAATACACTTTATGATGTTTGCACAATGATGAAAATGCCTAATGACTCATTTCTCAGAATATTATGTATCCTTGTTATTAAGCTATGCTTGGCTGCACAATTAAATGATTACAGGGTGGGGAACATGGGGATTGGCTAGTGTAGCTGGAAAAAACTTTGTGCAGTATGGAAATTTTAATTGACCTGAAAGAATAATAAAGTTTGATGAGATGAGAGAGAGAGGGCATTTCAAGTGGGAAGGAAACTGGATAAGCAAAAATTTGGAGCCAAAACTGAGTCTGATACATAATAGAAATTCTGAGATATTGAGTAGTGGAACTGAAGATTGTCACTGAGAGTAGCACAATAGATATAGGTTGAGGCTAAAAGGTGGACAAACTGGTGTATCAACATAGAACACTTGAGTTTTTAAAAATCTTAAGGATGTCATCAGGATCACAATATTAAATTGGTATTTTAGAAAGATTCATTGATCTGATTTACTTTGTATTCAAAATAGGAAGAACCGAAAATGAGGAAATAAGTTAAATTATTGAAATAATCCAAGAAATGCGATGTAGTTACAAGTACTGATTTGCTGGGGTGAAAGTGGAAATTTTAAAAAACGTTAACCCTATTATAAAAGACAACTATGTAAGAGTCGAACACTGATTAGTAAAAGTGATATCACAAGTGTTATCTCTAGATCACTATATACTATTTTTGTTTCAAAAATCACACAGCTATGGGCAACTATTATTGGGTATCATTCATTGCTAGATATTCTCTTCTTTTTGACCAATTATTGAGAGGTAGGAGGGTTGAAAATGGAGGAAGTACCATCATGGCAGAAAGTAGTGAAGGATAGCACAAAATGATATTGAGGGCTTGGAGAAGTGATGGAACAGCTAGGTAGAGTGGCCTTTTGTTTGTTACTTCTTGTTTTGTTTGTTTTTGTTTACTTTCATAATTTCAGAAGCAAATGCCAAGCTAAAGAAAGATTGAGAAATGATCTTGAACTAGATAACTAAGCTATCTCACAATTCTTAAGAACTGAGTTCTCTTAGTAACTGAGTAACTGTCTAGTATTTGTTTTATGCGTGTGAGAATTTCTCTCTTCACTGCTTAAATGCCAGTTTAAGTGTCAGACTCCTAGATGATTTTTGGCCTGCCCTATAGTCTTCTTTCCCTTATCCCAAGAAAATTCATTAGTATAAAGAAAAATGCTCACCTTTAATGAAATGTTTGGTTGAATTGCATAATCATCCATATTTTATACTTTTCCAAAAAAGGATCTTCACATTTTCCAAAAAAGGATCTGCCACTGTGTATATTTTTTAGCCTCAGGTAAAAGAAATAAGTCAGTTTCCTTCTCAAACTAAAGTTTGGAATTTTTCTATGTACATTTTATTTTTGACTGTAGATGTATGTTTTTGGATACAATTTGCGAATTGGCTGCATTCTAATTCTCAACCTCTATTATTTCTGTAACATATACCAAGGAATTTAATTTATGTATTAATCTTTTTCATAAAGGCTTTCTTTTGGCTGAAAAAATAGAGTGAGAGGTTCAAAGAAATCTCTTCAAACAGAGCTTCAACACTAATGCACCACAGAACAGGTAATACTTATTCAAATCTCTAATGTGATGGTACGCAGTACAAGCAAATTCCAGGCTGCTCGCTTGTAAAAATAAAATGCATAATCAGGATAAACACTTTGATTTTTTTTTTTTACATTTAGATTATTCTTCTTAAAAAAGCTGTATTTGGTCAAGAAGTAAGAAGTTGAATTCTAATGAAACACATAAAGTGTATCCATATGCAATGAAAAGTGAAGATGCAGAGTTGGAGAATTAAAAATAAAAAGTTTCGTTAGATTCGCTCTCCATCCCTCCCAGTCCAAATGGACCAAATTTTATGCCGGTGTGCTAAGGCTAAGAATTATTCACTGTCACTCAAATACAGCAAAGAGAAAAGTTTGAAGAAACAAGAAAAAACTTACATGGAGAAAAAGATATTACTGTTTCTAGAGTCAGCATGTTGAAATTTGTGTCTACCTATTGAAAATGACAGATGCAATAAAAATAGATACTCCTTAATTACAAAGACAACATCTCCAGTTATAAACAGAGCAAAACACAATCAGTGTTTATTATTGAAATGTAGCTGGTGGCTTTATGATAATAACTTTTAATAAAATAATAACTTTATTATATTAAGTATATAATATAATTAAATTTTAGAATAATATAAATTTATTTATGTAGTAAAATTAATATGTCAGGAATTATTTGACATTGAAAGAATAAAGTTAGCATCGAGTATGAGATTTGGGCATTCAGTGTGTGGTATTGAACATTATAATCACAGTAGATGAATTAGTTAACATGGCAAAACATAAATAAAAGATATGGGACAAAGAGATATGTGAACATTGATATCATTGGACCACAGAACTGGGTGCAAAGAGTAAATAAAGGACATTAAAAATCTGATGTCAGCATAGGATAATGTAACCAAAAACATGTTCACAGATAATGCACAGTGAAGGCTGTATCTTGTTAATAATAGCAGAAATTATTGTGTAGTGAAAGAATCTCTGAGACTGACAAAAAACACAAGAAATCCAGGAGTCCAAGATGTTAGCTGGGCAAGGATCTGCAAGAAAGCCAAAAAATTAAACCACTAGACACAGAAAAAAAAAAATAAGGCAGTTTTGAGGGAAAGATTTGACCTCTAGCTGCTTGTGAAGAAAAAGCTTGCCAGTGCTTTACTGTAGAAGAATTAGTGACTGATCAAGACTTCACCTTTAATATATCCATGATAATTCAGTGTGCATAAGTGTTTAAGTAATTGTTACACTAAAATTCTATTAAATAGCATACAGAGTGTGTTTTCTTTTTAGACAATTATTTCTGGTTTCTAGTTCCATGTTTAAAAAATCACCATGGCATTGTAAGCAAGACATGTTTAAAATAAACGGGAAGCTGGCCATATGATCAGTTTCTCAGGATCTAGGCAGGGGCTATTTTGTACAGGTCTTCTGAGTCACCATATGGACAGAGCTATATTATGCCAAGGGGGCCTGAAAACTGATAACTTTGTTATCACAAAGTTAACTGGCTCCTACATGTGACTCTGAAAAGAGAAAGTGGATTATTTGCTATTTTGATGAGCCCAACAAAATAGCAAATAATTCTAGCTCTTCATGTAACCTTCCTAAGTTATTTCATTGATTTTTATGCTTCTTTCCCAAGAAAACACAAATTATCTTAAGTATACTTTACAAGAATGTCACGGTAGTGGAAAACATAAAGGGATGGATTTATTCGTTTATTTTTTACTTATTATTTGGAGGGTGACTTTTTTCCCTTGATTATTTTAGTCCACTCGGGCTGCGATAACAAAATACCAACGAGTGGGTGGCTAAAAAGCAGACATTTATTTCTCATGGGCAGGGAGTCCAAGGTCAAGGTGTCCACAGATTCGGTTCTTAACGGCGGCCCTCTTCCTGGCTTGCAGACAGCCACCTTCTTGCAGTGCACTCTCATGGCCTTTCCTCAGCACAGCTCACGGACAGAGATCTCTGTCTTTTCTTTTAAGGAAACTAATCTCATCATGAGCGGGGGATCCTTGTTAATCCCAATGGCCCTACCTTCAAATACTATCATATTGGGGGTTAGGGTTTCAACACGTGAATTTAGGGGAGCACTAACCCCCTCTGATTTTTTCATCTTCTTCTAATATTTTATTTTCTCCATTTTTTTTTTCTTATGCATGACTCTTCTGTATCCACAAATCTTGAAATAAAGAAATGGTCAGGTAAATGTTTTGCCTTCCTTTTTATTTTAAATTCAAATCTTAGGTCACAATGTATAACCATAGATCTTCTCTTTTTCTCTCCCTCTGCCATTTTCTCTATTTCTCATTATTTGTTTAAAGAAGCTTACCAAATATCACTTACAGTTACCCACTGCAATTACTTTTTAAAGGACAACTCTCACAGATTGAAGAGAGACTGAAGCTCTTTGCAAACAAAGTTGCAAAAAGAACTTTTAACATGCTGAAAACAGTTGTCTCTTTTAAACATTATTTAAAAAAAGATTGTTGTTATCCACTACCCCTGTGGTCCTCAATCCCCGGGTGTGGACAGGTACCCGTCCATGGCCTGTTATAAACAGAGCCGCAGAGCTCCGCCAACACCCCTGCCTGTGTAGAAAAATTGTCTTCCATGAAACTTGGGAACAGGGCCTCACAGCAAGGGGTGCAGCTGTTCCCCATCCCATGACTTGCATCACCGCTGGAGCTCGGCCACCCCCAGCCTCCCTCCATCCATGGAAAAATTGTCTTCCATAAAACTGGTGCCTGCTGCCTGGGTGCCAAAAAGGTTGGGGACTGCTGTCCTACACTATATCATTGCAGCAAATATGGTCAGTGCTTCACATACATTCTCACGCTTGACCTTTCAGGCCATGACGTCCCAACTTCCAGCTTCTAGTAATACAATATAATTTGCTCACAGCCTCTTTCTTAGCACAAGAGCTCACTCAGCCTAGTCCAGGACTGACAAAAGCACTGGGAACTTAATGGTACATTGGAGTGGATAAAGGCCCCAGCTCCCTCAGCTCTGTGCTATATGTTCTACACTTGTTCTTAGAGTTCTCCAGAAAAACCAAGTTTTAGTTTCTCACAGCAGTAATGTTCTTGATATTATACCATTTAACGTCCTATTCCTCTTTCCTGACTTACTTCCTCACACACCTATATTTCTCAATAGTGCCTCCTAAATCAACTACTTCCACTCAAACCTTAGCTTAGGGTCTAATTCTCGAGGAATTCAGACTAAAAGAGAGCCCCATGTTACCTTATCCCTCTACTTGTGGAAATGGTGAAATAGCATTTTTGAAAGTAAAAACAGTGTCAGGAAAGGATTTTCATTACAGAACTCTTTATGTAAATGTACTTGTATAAAACTGGGAAGAGTGATTTAAAACAAGAAAAATGGTTTCTCTAAAACTGAGCTGAAGCAGTGATATTTTGTAATCTAAATCCTTTTGTTTTCGATTGGGTTTAACAGCAAAAATAAAAAATGCTCTCATAAAATGCCTCACAAAAATGCTTTGGTTCCATTGACTCCTTATTTTTAGTTTACTTTGATTCATTTTATTTCAGATGTTCGTTAAACCCAAGCATAATACCAAAATAAATAAATAAATACAGGTCACTTCCCCTGGAGAGTTTTTAGAGTAGTTGTAGATATTCATATGAAATAAAATTAACCATCACTACATATCATGCCTATGTTTTTGAAATAATTAGAATTAGATGAAAACATAAATGTTAAAACTAGAAAATTTGAGAAATTCTATTTTATAGGCCTTCTACTGGGAACACTGTATTTCTTCTCAATATCAGGTCCCATGACTACAAATGCTGGCCACTTGCTGATGTTCCCTAAATTCATTTCTCTATCTTTGATGACTCTTCTCAATTCTAAAGTTGTATATCCTAATTTCTACTTCCTGTCTCTATTTTAGTTTCTAACAGGCATGTCAAACCTATCACGGTTAAATTAGAACTCTTGTTTTTGGCCCCCAAACCTATTTATCTGCAATTTTTTTCTGCACATCTGTACATAGCCCACTTATTTGATCAGTTGTTCAAGAACCTAAGCATTATCAAACTCAGCAGTTAGTCAGGTTGCCTGTACCTCCAGCCTATGTTGCTAATGGTATATTCTCTTTATCTTCATTGTTCCTTGACAATCCAAGCCTGTATTACTTCTCTTTTGGGGTCACTTTTTATTCGTTCTTGCTTCTGTACACAATCATTCTTTACTTAGTAGCTAGAATGATCTTTCTCTCAAAGAGAAATTAGATCATGTTTCTTTCCTTCAAACGACACTCCAATGGCTTCCATTGCGATTGACATTAAAAACTCTTTGTGAATACTTCTATCTCCAATCGCATCTTCTACTACTGTTTTCCCCACCCACCATATTACAGCCATAAGGACCTCTGGATGTATCTCAAACAAACCAAGTTTCCTCTTACTTTAGAGCCTTTATAATTGACATCTGAAATACCTTGTTTCTGTATCTGCACAGGTTGGCACAGGTTGGATTCTTCTTTCTATTCATGTCTCAGTTTAAACATTCCTTCCTTACTGAGCCTTTCTCAGCATCTGAACTAAAGTAGCCATCTGAGTATAGTTCATGGCACCAGGTGCAGGTATACCTAAGGTAGGTATCAGATCACTCTGTAAGTTTTGCAAGTAAGGGGACCTCACTGTGTTGTTCAACACTGTATTCTCTAGCATCTATATCACTGCCAAGTGTCAAGTAGGTTCTCAATGAATAGATAGAGAATGAATACATGAATGAATAAATAAAAAGAAATGAATTGCCTAGCAGTAAGGTACATATCATCATCAGAAATGCTGGGAGAAATAAATGAGCGGGAAATAGAAGATGATTGTGGAGCAACGTTAGTCAGGTAGGGCTTCCTGAATGAGGGGAGTCACATTTGAACTTGAAGAAGCATGGGCTTTGTCCTTGGAAGGGAAGAGAGAGAAGAGAAATTTATGCAACAGACCCACATTTCAAATGCATATTTGAGGATGAGCAGAGATATTTCCAAAATCTTAAAAGAGGAACATTACTGGAGTGGGAAGGGGGAATTGTTGAGCAGGAGTGATAAGGGTAGGCCTTAATCTTCAGGCTGACTCCAGATTTGGCCCAGGGAACAAGAAGAAACCATTGTTTGTTTGTATTCGTGAATGAATGGCATAAACACATCTGAATAATTCAGTGCCTTGTTTCAGAATAAAAGCTTTATAAGGTCTGGTATCTCATGTGTTTTTCCAAATCATTTCCTCGAATAAAATGTTAAAAGCAAGAGCTTTGGAGACAAACAAATGTAGGAGTGTAAGAAGGCCACAATTTGCTAGCAGTCTGACCTTGAACAGTTACTTAATCTCTCATCTTCAACTCCAAATTGCAGTGCTTTTCGAAAGATTAATTTTAAGAATACATATAAATCACTCTAGGTCATGCCTGCCACCAGAAGGATTAATAAATGTGTTATCATTATCATTACTAATAGTTAAAGCATAGTATCAGATGTGAGTTCCAACCTCGATGTGTAGATTGCTCATTTCGCTTCAGCGGTGCCAGCCAGCTCCTTATCTTTTCTCTCCACCCACTACTGGGTGCTGACAAATGGTGGTATCACTGATAAAAATGGTAGTGTCGAGTTTAGTTTTAGAAATGCTTCGTGTGGAGAAATATAAGTAGAATTATTTTGTAGGTGGGCAGAATAGTGACATTTTGTATTTCACAAATTAGCATGTGGCCAAATCCTAAATAAAGTGCAATTTTAAAAACTGAACTCCCTCTATGTAAATTTCTTAGGTCTTTGTACTCAACTAATAAAGGAATCACTCACAAACACTCATTGGGTATTGACATTGTGCCAATCGCTGGTCTACGTGCTGGGAAAATGGTGCATAAAGGCAGACATGGTCTTTGTTCTCACTGAGCTGGTGATATTGGGGAAGAGACAAACATTAATAAAAAATTCAAAAAAACTAAAATTAAACAGTGGTGAGTGCTATAAAAGAGAATTACATAATTCTATGGGATTCCATAATAAAGAAAGCTTACTGGAAACCTAAATTTCTATAAAAATATTTATAGGTTCCATTAACTTTCATTATGCTTTTAGAACATAGTGTCTTTATGAAAAAGTGAGAAAAAAGACCTATTACAGATGAAGTTGAATGTTTTCATTAAAAACTTACTAAGCCTATATTTTGTTATTTTTCATGTTAAACATAGTACAATAAATTAAACATAGTCTTTTGGTCTTCATTTATTATTTACATATATATGCACATATGTGTATGTGTATGCATGTATGAATGAATGCATGTATATGTGTATTTAGTGGCACTTCATCCATTCCAAGATCTCTCACCTTACCTTCTACAATTAAATGTTTACCTCAGTAAGAAAGAATCTTCTACAATTCCTACTGCTTGTGTAACAACATATGATCTCCCTTCTCTGTTTGACTGACTCTTTTGAAAAATTGCTTGTGACCTGGGGCTTCCTTATCAAACATCATCAGACTTCATTTCTATTTCTAAACTAATGACTCATAATGAATTTCTACACTTTAACAATTTTTAACCTAGTTCTAGCCCTATATGTGCAAATTTATAATAGATATTGGCACCTAAATGTCACCCTTTGGAGACTTTAAATTCAACATATCTGAAATTGTTAGTATTATTCCTCAATTCTGATTCTCCCTATGTAACCCAGTTCTTGGTGAATATCATCGCCATGTATCTTGGTACTTACACTATTTTGCTAAAGCTGATATAACTAAGTACCACAGACTGGGTGGCTTAAACAACAGATATTTACTTTTCACAGTTCTAAGCTCTAAACAAGCAAGATCAAGGTACTCACGGTTTTGGTTTCTTCTGAGGCCTTTCTTCCTGGCTTACAGGTGACAGCCTTCTCACTGTGTCCTAGCATGGTCTATTCCCTGTGTATGTACATCTCTGGTTTATCTTTGTGGTCCCAAATTTCCTCTTCTATAAAGACATCAGCCAAATTGGATTAGGGCCCAGCCTGATGGCTTCGTTTTACCTTAATAACCTCTTTAAGGCTCCAAATGCAGTCACATTCTGAGGTACTAGGGGTTAGGTCTTTAACAGAAGAATCTGCTGGGGGACACAATTCAGCTCATAATAGTACCCAAACCAGAGATGTGGAGGCTATCCAAAGTCCTTCCTTTTGCTCATTACTTATTATTCAATTTGTAAACAAGTACTGTCAAAGTCAACTCTTTAACATGATTACATCTGAGCCATCCTTTCTATTCTCACTGCTGCTGACTTAGGCCAGTTCTTAATCCTCTCACCTATGCTGTGTCAATATTCTTTTCTCCTTACCCAATCTAGTTCTTTCTCTGTGTTGTGTTCTATATTGTTATTAGAGTGATCTTCCTAGTTTTCCACACTGAAGCTCTTTAATGACTTGCCATTACCTGTAGAAACTATTCCCAGCACCAATTCACCCTAGTGCTTTCAGGTTGTTTCTTTTGAGTACCTTGGGTGATTTCTTTTCATGCATCCGTATATCATTACTCAGGCAAAGAACCCAAGAGTGTGCTCTACCATCTCTGAAACTCTGTGCAACTAGCTTTCTTCTCTGTTATTCTTACTCATGAATTCTAGGTGCTTTGGCCTTTCTGAAATTGAAGTTTCTATCTCCTCGATTCAGTGAAACTGCTCTATTTGGGTTCCCCTGCTCAGCCCTGTGGCCTGGAAAGTGTGCCCAGGCCTTAAGCTGGGGCAGTCAATGTGCTCATCTTCGGTTCCCTGCTCTCACGGATCGCAGTTTCATGCTTCCTGTTGTTCAATGTCTAAAAATTATTGTTTCATATATTTATCTAGTTTTTAGTTGTCTGAAAGATGGGAGGATGAATGCAGTTTCTGTTATTCTATCATGGTCAGAAATAGAAATTCAGCAGTACGTATTTTTTAAAAGTTAAAAAATATCATGGGTTTATGTTGATATTTCTAATTCATATTTATGAATACAGTACATCTCTTTAAAAATTTACCCTTCTTCATTAACAGAATTATTTTGTCATATGATGTTCATATAATAATTTCAAAATAACAATATCATTGTAACTAGAAAACAATAAAAAAACCCTGAAATACAAGATTTACTTACATTTCTTTTTGTTCTTAGCATATACACCATTGAGCACACTGTGATCTGAGTCAGATGGCATTATTCTTTTCTTCTCTGATGGACACCTTCCAATGGAGGGACATTTTGCAATACACCTAACCAGTAGTCCTTAAAACTGTCAAGGTCATCAATAGCATACTAATGTAATATGCCAATAATAATGGAGACTGTGTGTGCAGCAGGGCCACATATGGAAACTCTACTATATATTCAATTATTCTGTATTTCTAAAATTATTCTAAAAATAGTCAATTTTTTAAAAGCTATTTTAAAACTTAGTAGCTGGTAGTAGTAGTGAATATATTTTCCTTTTCCTTGTCTCATCAAATTATCTATTACTTACTTTGAAATTATTTTATTATAATTTAAATGAGTAGGACATATATTAATTTCAGAGTATATTTTAATATGTGTACATAAAAATGAATATGTGCATGTTTGCATTTCTCCAAATATTTTAACATCACAATGAGAACAATTAAAGCATCTTAGTAGAAAAAATGTCATAGTTCCTTCACTAATTGAGATGCCAACTTTTTTGTGTAAAAATATCCATGTGTTCTTGGGTCTCTTTTTTGGATTTTCTATTCTATTTGTTTTATGTTCTAGTTTTTAATTTTATTATTATTTATTATTTCTGTTCTATTTGTTTTCTCTACTCATCTGTCAATACCACACTGTTTTCATTACAGAAACTTTTCATATGTATTTAGGGGTCATGGTATTTTTATACATTAGTGTGTTTCTATGAGCCAGGATGCCATATACATTAGGTGGTAAAACTACCAATTTACAAAGAAGCCAACATTATTGAAATAATATTTCTTTCTAGAAGAACTTGGAATTTGTATTCCATGAGCAAGGTATTACTAAAGCATTTTCAATATAATATTTGCAATGGCTGTATTTAGATTTTCTGAAAATGAAAATTTATTTTATGATTGTTTACATATTTAATTTTTAAAATATTTTGACATCCAATCTTAACTAGGTGTTTGTAAAATTGCAAGTTCCCTTAGAAAAATTGTAAAATTGAATGCATATCACATTTTTTACAGAACAAAATAGAGTTACAGACTCAGAAAATACCCTCAAACTGAATAATCAAGTAATAACATTAACTTATTTAGGTTTTTTTATGTTGTTAGCTTGCCTTGTATGAGGCTTGAATCACCTTTGCAGGCTATATGCTCAGATAAAGTATATTCAAGAAGATCGCATGTATAAAAAGAAGTTGAAGGAATAGCTCTCTGAGTTGCAGATAAATGGATTTGTAGCAGCTGTTGATTTATATTCAAATGTTAGCAGTGCCTTTGGAGTATTAAAGAGCAAGTATCACATTTATGATATGAAAATTTTTTGAGTAAATTAAAGGTGCAAACCCATTTAGCAATTAGCAAAGCTGAGAACACATATTACTGATTTGAGTTTCTTCCATATCGTGTATTTTACAATAAAGTTTTAAATTTTAGTATGGAGCTTATTCATATTTTAACTTGGCCCATGGCAGACAGAAAGATCTGGAATGCATAGTCTCCTTCTGGTTGTGTTATACTCTTTCACTATTACCAGGCAGACTGGATTTTTACAAAGCTTACATTATTGCATTTCAGAAATTTTAGGTCATGCCATGTTCATTTTTTTTACTTTAATTTATGCATATTTGCCTTTCACTGTTCATTTAATGAAAACATAAGCCAGCTGGAAGTCCTTCGTGTTTCTTTTCTAAGCCAACATCGTGGACAGAGTTGTGTGGAAAGGAATACATTATCTCAGAATTATTCCAGCATAATTGGAAAGGGAAAGCCTATATATAAACTGTAATCTAGTGTAATAAGTTGGCCTCTGATCCAATCTATTAATAAACAGCAAGAACCAAGTCAATGACAGAGTAGAAGAAACAAGAGGCGCATAGAGGGTGACAGAAGGCGGCTTGAGAAGAACGCGTAAACAAGATACTGCCGCCCTCATCCCCTCTTACTTCTGAGGTGTGACTCCTCCTGCTCCCAGAGTAGGCTCTAAACTCATTATCTTGCTCCAGGTTGCTGTAATGAGTCAGTGAGGTGACAAGACAGCAGATGGAATGAATAAACAATTACACAGCTCCTTAACAAATTTGTCCCTTCTCGAATGAGAGGAAATTCAGTCAGGGTGAGATAATGAGTTGAGGTGGGAAAATGCTCGCTAGACGGCGTCCGCCTCACTGGCTGATCCCCTGCCCCCACCGTGCACAAAGGGCGATAACGTGACCAAAGAAGCTCTAGTCTTTTTTCTCCAGCACGAAACACAAACTTAATGAAAACACCTATGCTTTACAGTACATCATTTTGCGACCTGGCTGCAAACGCATTTCGGAGAATATTTTTTTGGTTAGTGTTTACATACATGGACATGAGCATTAAGCGTTTCAAAGTATTAAATATGAGAGGCTATGGATTTAAAGGATCAGTGTGAGTATACTCATTGCAAGGACATGGTGGATTAAAGATAGTTACCAAGATAATTACCGCAAAAGAAAAGTCGGCACTTGTTATATTTTTCAAGATTTGCCAAAATATAATTGTTTTAATATATGAAATTCAGTCTTAACGTTAGGGTTACTATTCAAATAAATACTTACAATTATATAAATACTTTAATATCTATTTAAATAAATATCTTCTTGAATATTTTGGTAAATATATATTTGGATGACTAGAATACCATTCAATTATAGATCAGCTTATGTGTCTCTCAGTGATAATTGTTTGAGGGTGTGAGGTGGACATACATTGACAGATAGGAGGAGTAACACTTGCTGCCTTTATAACTAGAAAAGTGACAGATGTCTATACTTGGAAATAATGTGTTACATTTTAATGAGCAACAGGTCTGCGGACCCATTTCATTACCTGGAAAAAAAAAAAAAAAAGAAACAACCAAACAACCAAAAAACCCCCAAAGCATTACATTTTCTTATATGTGCTATATACCTTTTTTTTAAAAAAAGTCACTTTCATATAGTTTCTACTCTACATTTTTCAATAGCATGTTTATATGACAATCTCCATATTTTTCCTTGCAGCGGGGTCATAGCAAAGTTCACATTCAGTCAAAGCAAGGAAGAAAATTTGCTATGTGCAAAATAGAATATTTGATTGTAAATTGAATTTCGGTTGTCAAATAATATACAATGTGTGTGTGTGTGTGTGTGTATACATATACACACACACACACATGTTTACAAGTCACTGTGAGTTTGCCCTCTTGTGTTATAAAAGAGAAATCAAATGTTGACATTGTTTCTCTGAGATATGTTATGCATTTTAAAGCTTTCCTCTACATTTATTAAAATCTGAAGGAAAAAATGGGATTTTTTATTTCTCTCAGAAATTATGGCAATGATATTTATGTCCTCAGTATATAAAACTCAAGTGTTGGAGATAAAGCCCTGTTCCTTGGCCGAGACCTCAGCAATCTTTGGAAAAGATCTTTCTAGGCTCTCTGGCACAAACCACACCCCGAACTGGCAAATGCTCATATCTACAAAGGTCAGTGCACCGTGCAGTTTGGAACACTCTCTGATGATTAAGATGGAAAAAGAAAAATCAAACTACAGAACAAGCTTGTTGGCATTGAACCAATTTTGTTTGAGGAACAGTTGTGATCTGAAACTTTAGTTCGGTCTGAGATATACTTTCTATATGCAATGTAGACTGATAGGTATTAGGTCATTAAACATGAAATGTCCGATTTTGAATCAATAGTGTAGCTTATTATATCTCAACAAGGAGCAGTACAATTAATCAAAGTGTGCACCTAAACTATTGACACAGTTTTGCCATCTTAACGATAACTTATTTATGCCAGCAGCAGAGAAGCCTAGAGAGCCAGTGGTGATGAAACCACGAAAGGTGTCTTCCACAGCTTATTGAGAATTGAATATTTTTCCTTGCAAGAAGTGGTCCAAAGCCTAGAAGGAGTGGTAGTCAGTTGGTGCAAGGGCTGGTAAATACAGTGGATGACAGAGAGTTTCCAAGTCCAGCCTACGTAGTTTGAGTAGCATTGTTTGTGCGACATGTGGTTAAGCGTTGTCTTGCAAGAGGATTGGCCTGTCTTTATTGACAATCTTGGCTTCTCAATTGCAAGCATCCTCATCATTTTGTCCAGTTGGTTGCAGTAGACATCTGTTGTAACGGACTGGCCAGATTTCATGAAGCCATAGTGGATAATACCAGTGCTGGACCACTAAACAGACACCATTAGCTTTTTTGATGAATAATCAGTTTGCATTGTGTTTCTGAACTTCATCTTTATCCAACCATTGTGTTGAATGCTTGTAATTGTCAAAAATAAGCCATTTTTCATCACATGTAATAATACGGTGTAGGAACGGGTTGCCTTTATGTCCTGACAGCAAAGAAAGGCAAGCTTTGAGACAATTGCTCCTCTGACACTCATTTAATTCATGCAGAACTCATCTATCCAGCTTCTTTACCTTGTCCATTTGTTTCAAATGGTCCATTATTGTTGGAATAGTAACATCAAACCTTGGTGTTAATTCACGCATGCGTTAAGATGGATTTGCTTCCACTATAGCTTTCAGCTCATTGTTATCCACCTTGGTCTCAGCCCACATGGCTCATTTTCAAGATTAAAATCACCAGAATGGAACTTCTCAAACCATGGATGTACTGTGCCTCCATTAGCCACATCCTTCCCAAACAGTTCATTATAATTTCAAGCTGTCTGTGCTGCATTGTTTCCATGATGAAATTCATATTCAAAAATAACACAAATTTTTGACTTATTCATGGTTTCACAAAAATTGCTCTAAAAAATTTTGAAAGATAATCACAAGCCAAACTGTGTGTTTGAAAGAATGAGGGTATACCTTCACCATAAACATAAAATAAGAAGTGTCAAAGTGAAATGTCAGAGATAACAACTGTCAATCTTAGTACTTAAGGAAATTGGACATTTCATACTTAATAACCTTAATACAAAAACAGTAGGCCATAAATTTTGCTCTCAAATTAAAATCTGTTGATAGACACAGTGTCTCTCACACTTAAATGCACCGTCTATAGGCTAATCACCCCCAGATTAATATCTCCAGGCTGGAGAATTTCCCTGAACTTTAAACTCAATGTCCAGCTTATCTACTTGACACTTGAGGGTTCAATAACCCCAAATAATGTATCTTCATATTCTCTGCAAAATTTTCTTCACCTTTAAACTTCCCCACGCTGGTTGATGGCAGCTCCATTTTTTAAGCTAGCTCAGGTCAAGAACAGTGGAGTCCACATGACTCCTCACTTTCTGTCACATTGCATACCTTGTCCATTAGACAGCGTCTTGGCATCATTATCACTCACCTGGATATTGTGATACACTCCTAACTGTCGCCATGGCTTTCATCATTATTACCTTCCCCCAACAGTCTTTTTTCAACACTGCAGTTAGAATGATTCTTTAACGATTTTCATCAATAATGTCATACTTCTATTTAAAACTGCTCAATAGTTTCCATATTGGGGTAAATGCCAAATTCCTTAAAATGTTCACAAGGTTCAACACAAAGAGACTCTTCATTTCCTCTCTTACCTTGGGAAGATAGTACGGAGAGTTTCCATATACCCCACACTCGGTGCCCCCTATCGGTAATATCTTACATTATTATGGTACATTTGCTGCAGTTAATTTATGAATATTCATACTATTTTCTTAACTACGGTCCATATTTTACCCAGATTTCCATAGTTTACGCCATATGTTCTTTTCTGTTGCAGTATCTCATCCAGCGTGCCATATTACCTTTATTTGTCATGTCTCCTTAAGTTCTCGGCTGTGAGAGTTTCTCAGGCGTTCCTTGATTTAGATGACCATGACTACTTCTGTTTCGAGTAGTACTGTGTATACATTTTGTAGAATGACTCTCATTTGGGATCTGTCTGACCATTCTCTTATGATTAGATTAGGGCTATATGTTTTGTGGATGGGGAGGTAAAGAGCCATTCTCAGCATACCATATTAAGGGTGCATGGTATCAGTAACAACACTATTGATGGTAACCTTGACCTAAGATTGAGTTAGTGTTTTTCATACTTTTCCAATGTAAAATTTAAGTTTTATGCTCCTTTTCATACTGTATTCTTTGGAAGGAAGTCACTATGTAAAGGCCACACTTAAGTAGTGAATAGCTATGCTCTACTTCTATGAGGACTGGAAATCTATATCAGCTATTTAGAATTCTTCTACAGAGAGGATATGTCTCTTCTCCCCTATTTATTTATTTATTCAGTTATTTATGACTATGGATTCATGGATATTTATTTTATAGTTTGGATTATAATCCAATACTATTTACATATTTTACTGCTCAAATTTTTTCAGTTTTGTCTACTGGGAGCTCTTTAATTTGGATCCTGTGGCCCTTTGACATACGCCCATCATGTGTGTAAGCACATGTGTGTGTGTGTGTGTGTGTGTGTGTGTGTGTGTGTGTGTGTTTGGCACTTTCTTATATTCTGGCACAATAAGATGCTCTAAGATCATCTTTTTATCTATGTCTCAGTCCTGTAATTAGTCATTTCTCCATGGTTCCTGTTACGGACTGAATGTTTGTGTTCTTTCCAAAATTCATATGTTGAAATCCTAACCCCCAGTGTGATGGTATTAGGAAGTGGGACCTCAGGGAGGTGATTAGGTCATGAGAGAGAAGCCCTTGTG